>JANUYF010000003.1:25253338-25485838 GCA_026167975.1 Phrynosoma blainvillii | reverse complement strand
CATTACCAATTATTAGTTGGATCAAAAAATTTTACAAAAAATGCTGGGTGAGAGTTATTAGGGATGGAAACATAATTAATTGTTGTTATGGTAATTGTTAAAAATTTCAATTTAGATAAATTATAGTTTTGTCACAACTGGAGGTTATGGGTCTATTTCGTTATTGTTAGGGAGGAAATAACTTGTTAGCGGTCAGGGACCCTCCCCCCTTTAGGGAATTCTTTAGGTTAACTGAAATTATTAATTGGGATAAAATAATAAAAAAAAATTGGTATATGTCATTAGATTAAACAAATTTATATGACATCATATTAAACTTATTGATGACATGATGTTATGATGTCATGAAATGATTTTGACATCATATCCGGTTGGGGGAGGGGTTAGATATTGTTATATTACATAAGTTAAAGGATTTGACGCATGCTGTGTTAGAAATAATTACTCAATAGCGCTTGCGCTTAAATACACATATGCATGCATCAAACACATTCTTAAGAAATGCTTATTTAAATTGGTATTTAAATGTTTGATTGATTGTTATTAAGACCCTGTACAAAATAAAAGTTGTGGCCAATGTTTTACCCAAAACTAATCGCGTTGGTGTCCTTTGTGCCGATGCAAAAAACTGTACAGAGGAATCTTGTTATTTTACAGAGTTTTGGGTATATAGCATAGCATCCTAGAGTTTTCAGTTGTAGCCAGCTTGGTGATCCAATGTAAGGGTATGCACAAGCAAAATGAATCTCATGCCTCACTGGTCTTTGCTACACCAGTGCTGATTAAACATGCTAAAACCAGTTTGCCACTTTGGAAATTGAATGAAGTAATACAACACCTATGTTTTGGCTGTGCACATACCTCTCCCTCCCCACTTGCTACCATTATGTCCTTTCTTTACATCCTACCCATGTCTACAGACAGTTTTGAGGCACTGTGTCACAGGGGTTTGGGGGTGCAGCATCACCAATATGCTGATGACACCCAGCTCTACCTCTCCTTCCCATCTGAATCCAAGGAAGCTGCCTCAGTACTGAAGGAATGTCTGTTACCAGTAATGGTCCTGATGAGGGCAAACAAATTGAAACTTAATCCAAACAAAGTTGAGGTTCTTCAGATCAATTGAAAGGCAGATCAGGGAATAGGGACATTGCTTGTGTTGGATGGGGTTACACTCCTCCTGAAATCTCAGGCTTAGCTGAAATCTCAGCTTGGATGTTCTCTTGGATTCAGCTCTGAGCCTGGATGCTAAGGTTTCAGCAGTGGTCTGGAGTACGTTTCCCCAGCTGAAACTAGTGTGCCAGCTGTGCCCATTCCTTAAGATGTCAGATCTGTCTACAATGACACATGCCTTGATTACATCCTGTTTGGACTACTGTAACACACTGTATTTGGACTACCTTTGGAAACTGTTCAGAAACTTCAGTGTGTCAAAATGCTACAGCCAGAATGCTTACCAGGGCCAGGTATAGCCTTGTTAAAACATTTTCACTAGCTACCAGTTGGTTTCCAGGCATAATTCAAAGTGCTGGTCATGACCTATAAAGTCCTATACAGCTTAGGTCCAGACTATCTCAAAGTACTAGGGAATCATGGGAATTGTTGTTGTTTTTCTGAGACATTGAGCCTTCTCTGTCAGAGAGCTCTGGTGCCACAATAAAATACAGTTCCCATGATTACCTAACCCTAACCCTAACCCTTAAAGTGGATTCGATTTGCACTATTTCTAGCAGTCTGCAAAGGCCCTATATCTCCCCATTCAAACCTGCAAGAAATCAGGGTAACGCTTTCTCTCAGTCCCAATGCCATCACAGGCTCACTTGGACAAAAGAGAGGGCCTTCTCAGTGGCTGCTCCCACCCTTTGGAACCCTCTTCTGTGGGAGGTTAGGCAGGCCCCCTAACTGCTTTCTTTTCACTGGAAGGTAAGAACCATTATTTTAAAGCCAGCTTTCAATATGTAGTCACTCTCAAGGAGGCTTCTAATTGGTGTGTGTGCTTCATCTATTTTTAAAACTTTTATATTCTTTTTTTTAAAAATGTTATACTGTTTTAAATTCACTTATTTCAATTGTTTTTAAAATTGTAGTATTAGGTTTTTAACTGATTTTCTTCCGTGAGCCAACATGGGTCCCACTCCAGGGGAAAGATGACATACAAATTAAATAAATAAAAGAACAAATATAAATGCAATTTATGAGCCTAGCCAAAATGTGTGAATGAACATGCCCAAGAAAACGGCATGCATCTGAGCATGTATAGAATTGACTCTTCACTACTGAGTAACCAGCTGTTTTAGTCCACTTTTAGGGTTAGGGTCAGTGCTAGGGAATCATGGGAACTGTATTTTATTGTGGCACCAGAGCTCTCTGACAGAGAAGGCTAAAAAAAAAAAAATCCCATGATTCCCTAGCACTAACCCTAACCCTAAAAGTGGACTCAATTTGCACTATTTCTGGCAGTCTGCAACCCCTCTTAGTAATTTGCTATTCAACACACATTTGAAACTTTTGTGGGAATAAACTCAACAGTGATTACTACAGCAATCTATAAGGGTGGGAAAGCATGTCTATATAAGGAAAGGGGGACAATATCCAAACCAAACTATCAGCTGTTTCCTTTATAATGCTCATATTTTTTCATTAGAAATAGATACTGACATTTGCATTATTCAGGGTGGCTCACAGCTGGCAAAAAAGCAATGTTACCCAACTACAAGTAATCCAAACAATTTAGAATGATCAAAACAAAGAGCAGAGTAGATAAAACACCACAAAATATTCATTCATTTCAAGTACTTGTGACCCATCCCTTAGTCAAAAAAGTTCCCAAACACGCTTACTAATAAGAGATATAGCAGATAGCCACATATGTGAAAATTCTCAGGCTTCAGTCCAATAAGTCAAATGCCTTTGGCAATTAAATATGTAGATTATTGCACAAGCATAAAAATGCGACTTACCTCTCACAAATTCAAGTAAAATTTGGGCTGTATCCGAATCCTACTGCATGGCTTTTGTTGCCAAATCTGCCATCTGAATGCAGCCCGAGTGCTCACTTAACTCGCTTCACAGCCATTTTTCAAAAGTCAGAGGCAGAGGTAAGTCGTGTTTTTATACTTGTGCGATAATCTCCGTACTGTATGATATTTCAACATCTGAACACAGCCACAAAAAAGGCCATCTTCCTTCTTCCAGAAAGCTGTGTATTGGGCACTACTGGAACATAGAAGAGGCCCCCAGGAAATCTTAAGGAAATGCAGGCTGGTAAGAAAAGAAAGAAAATCCCTTTGCTGACCAACCCCAGAAACAATTAAACAAGATACAATAATGAAACAGACACCAAAACATGGGTTGAAATTGGACCATTTTATTAACTTGCCCTGTTTTTTTTTTCTTAAGAGAACAGCAACTAAGGGAGGAGGGTAGCCAAATGTGGGAGCAGCTGCAGCTGGTGGTCTTTTCATCAGGAAGACCAACTAGAAAGTCCCTCTCTCAAGCCATAGGGAGTAAAGAGAGGGTTTATCTTTCGGGCCAGCCTCAAGGGCAGTCTCTTTCCCCATCTCCCTGGTCCCAAGCGGTAGTTTCAGAGCCCTTCCTCTCACCAAAAACAGTCACCTGGTTGCTCACCAAACTCTAAATCTCCCCACCATTTCTGCCAATGACAGCCTATTGAGACACCACCCTAGCCACTTGTCCAAGTTTGACTGGGAACTGTATGGAGTAGGGGGGAAAGGCCCTGGAAAAGGGGAAAAAATCTACCTGGCCCAGAAGCAACCAAGAAACTTCATACTGTACCAACAGCAGGAGGGTGGGTCAATTGCCTGAGTCAGAATGAAGATCTGGGGGCAGCAGGGGTCAAATAACCTCTGGCCACCCCCCACCCCCCCAAGTCTCCTCTTGCCATGGCATAACTGCCATGGCTCAATTTAAACTTGTCTCCCTGGTCCAGGGAGGCCAGCAAATTATGCATGACTTCCCCAACATCTCTGACATGGGAATGATGCAGATAATATCCTGGACCAATTGAATTTCCAGATAGTCTTCTAAAGTAGCCACATACATTGCAATAATCAAACGTAGGTGTAAAAAGGTATGTGTCACTTTAGGAGGTCAGCCTTTCTCAAGAACTGGTGCAAGATCTTATAGTCCCCAAGTGTTGCCGTCTGAAAATAATTCTCCAGGAAGAGTGGAACCACCATAACAATAGACCTCCAAGGTCCGTCTTGGCCAGATGATCTTGAACAGTATTACAGATCAATAGTACTGAATACTACTGAAAAGTCTAGTAGGACCAGCACATCCTAATACAACACAAGCATAATACTTTTCTTTGTCTTCTGCCATACGCAAATATTGATTAACAGCTACAGCATTGCTCATTTACCAGACAAAGCAATCATTTCATTCTATTTCCAGCCTGGCATATCTTTAAGGATAGAGCCAGTTTCCGAACATTGGGAGGGGACATGAAAACTGAAAAGTAAGCTCCACAGATATATTATTACTAAAAGTTATTATCCTATGTTCCATCTAACCTTATTTATTGGGGTCCGCTCTTTTTCTCTGGTCCAGCCTCTGGTAAATTATTGATCCCTCTCTTGTTGCTTTTTGATGTCTTCTTGCAAATATAAAAGCAACTTGGATACTTAATATTTTCCCTACAGTTTATAAACAACAAAATATAAGTGCTGTTGATAAATATTTCAAGATTTCAAAATAATAAGGTAACATTTCAAAAGCATAAATGCCAATTGCAGAATTAAAGATTCTGAAACTCAGAATGTTAAATTTGTGAAAACCTATTTTTATCTCAATTAAATACAACCAATGGGTTGCACAATTCCTATCCCCACATGCACATCCAGACTAGTTTCATTCTCCCTTCCTCCCCTATACACACTTTTTGTTGTTGTTTAGAGTCCATAGAACAGGGGTCGGCAACCTTCCCTTACCTGGGGCCGGTCGCTGGCAATGTTCCCTTCCAGAGGGCTGGCAGGGGAATGGCGGCGCCACTGCGCACGCTGCTACTGCCGCCTCTGCCTCCGCATGCATCGCGGCCGCCATTTTGTTTGCCAAAATGGCAGCTGAGAATCGTTTGCGCATGCGCAGTACTCCTGTGCATGCACAAATGACTCACGGCTGCCATTTTGGCAAACAAAATGGCTGCTGTGATGCGCACCACTGTGCGGCAGCCAAAACGCACAGCGGCGGACAGCAGCGGCGGCGGTGGCGGTGGGGGTCCGCGGGGGGCAGTCAGTGGGGGTCCACGGGCCGGATGCGGCCACGGGTCGTAGGTTGCCAACCCCTGCCATAGAACATGAAAAGGTAGTTACACTGGCTAGAGACAAGCACCAGCTTTAAACAGTTATAAGTAATGTAACAGAAACACTGCTGTTCATGCTTTACATATAAATTCATTACTTTTATCTGATCAAGCAAATTTTAAAGATTCCCTCTTCACCAGACAGGATAGGGAGATGATTGTACACACTCAGGCAATGATGCCCCTTTCATATCACCTTCAGATCTGGAGGGAGGGGACCCTACTTTCTACCTCCAGCTATAGACATAGCAAACAGTCCATGGATGCAATCCTATATGTACATACTTGGATTTAAGTTCCATTGTACTCAATAGGACTTCCTTCTTAAAATACATGTGTAGGATTGCATTGTTAAAGCTGTTGTCCACTGGTAATGATCTCAGATGTTACTAGAATAGTATCACTATGCAGTCACACAACCATTTCTGCATTTAAATGAAGAAAAGGCCACAGCAGCCCCCTCCCCCATCTTCAAAAATAGTGAGCAATGAAAACTGGAATTGCCTGGAAATCCATTCCCAATTTTATTGGGAGGGGAGTTTGGGCCCTTTCCCCCTGCTTTTATTGCAAAACTTCCATAAGCTCCCAGTAGTGGTAAAACCAAATTTTGACCAATAAATAAGTGGGGGCATCAGATGATTCTGGTCAGGGGCTGAAAAACAATGTTCAGGCTGCACTTTGCCCATCTCTTATTTAGATGCCAATAAACATTTCAACATTAACAAGGGAACTTGTAAAGGTTACATTTGAATCTAAAGCCTATGGACAGCTATATACATTTTTCCTAGAGAAACTCCCTTATGGAAGTTACCAAGATCGCTGCTAGCTGAATATAGAAGTCACTTTGCTCCATGAATATTTTTGACATGCTTGTGCCAGTGCCTTTATTATGACCTTTTGTACCGACACTATTTACGCATATCGAGAAGTTAAATTAAACTTTGTCTAAATAGTGACCTATGGAGGTAAGTTTTCTTAACTTAGAAAGTGGTGAATAAGAAAGTTAACTTAAGTAGTTGTCAGCTCTGCTAAAATGAAATTAAATGAAAAGTGTTATCAGCATGATGCTATGTGGACACTGCATGTAAACAGCAGACAAAATAAATACAAACAAGAAATTCCATGCTGAGCATTGATTATCTCAATTAAGATCATGAAGGATTCAGATAGTAGCTAGCAAAGAGAAACCTCAAAGACCTGATTACTTCTCTTGGAGGGATATTTATGCATGGATGGTACTAGAAGATTAATCTTTGGCCAAGAGCATTCTGCTGTTTCCTGAGAAGGATTAGTCAATTGAAAGTAGAGTCCCTTTCCAAACTCTGCTAAAGCTTTTTGCTTGGGGTGCATTTGTTTGTTTGTCTGCTTGCTTGCTTTGTGAAACCTTCAGATATGCCTCAAAAATTCTTGCTTTAAAACCTCACTATCTCAAATTTATTTTGCCTTTTTTCTGCTTTTGCAATTTTTATGACAAGGGCTTTGGTGGATATATAAAAATTTATGATATGGTTAAAAAAGAAAAATTCTTTGGAAGAAAATTATTAGCTCTCAATAGTAGTTTGAGCCTTACATCCCTAAAGCTTGTGAGAGAGCTTTCACCACAATAATCTCATGGCTTCTTAACTATACATTAAGGGCTCCTCTATATATCAGATACAAGCATAGAGATGTTCTTTGAAAGTCCTCCTCTCAGTTGAATTTCCATCCCCCAACAATTCGCAAAGCTCATTTCTAAAGCCAGTAAATAGGAACAATCCTCATTAAGTGGTGACCTCAGGTAAAGTAATGCACATTAGTTCAAGATGAGGATGTAGTCATATTAGGATCATTCCACAGCTTGCATGCATCATCATAAAATGATCCATCACTGAAATGACTCCATAATGGATGTAAAACATATCCCTCCCCCATGCCACTTGCATAGCAAGGAGGATATGAATTTGATGGCCTCCAATGAAAAGAGGCCATGATAAATGGTTTTCCTGGTGCTTCACATGAAGACAAGAAAAGCTGGGCTGGAGCCAAAGTTATTGAAGCTCCTGCTGCCCTCCAACCTCCCACCTTTTTATTCTTTCAACCCACCCTCCCGTCCCTAACACAGTGTATGTTCGCTGGTCACTTATGGACTGGGTAGGAATTTTTTCCCCTTTCCATAGTTTTTTTTTCTTACCCTACATTGTGGAATAGGGACATGGAGATTGGCTTGGGTAGCATGTTAAATAGGCAGTCACTTTACAAGTAGTAGAAGGGAAAAGAAGGAGTTTGGTGATCACTCTTTTGGTGAAGGACAGACCTCTTGATCATGAGACGGGGGGGGGGGGGAAGAAGGCTGTCCTTGAGGCTGGCCAGTGGGTCATGCCCTAACTGGAAGCCATGAGACTTTTGGGGTTGCTTCCTCTGATTCATCTTCAGGCAGCTGGACAGTTGGGGAACAAGCCAGTTTCCGAATTCTCCTCAGGGCTCAGGTGCTTCACCCAAGGGAAGCTATGGAGGAGAGACCAGCTGCCTCAGCTGGCTTCACACTAGGTTGCTTGAACTTCTCAAGAAATAAATTTAAATAGTGGTAAATAAATTTAAATAAGCTGGCCCATATTTATCCCAGGGTTTGTGTGTGATCTTGTTATTTCATGGGCTAGTTATCAAATCCTCACTTGTCCTTGTTCTCGTGTCCAAAAAATGTGCAAGAAATTACAATAAAAAATTCTTTGCCTGAGTGACAAGATGTTTTCAGCTGGCATTGATGAGCTCTAATATTTGTACGAAGGATTTTTCCACAGAGTACACAAATTGCTGATTTTTTTCCCCAAATTGCAAAAAAAAAAAAAAAAAAGCCACCCCACTGTGATAGCTGCTGCTTTGTGGCATGGACTTTTGCAAATCAGAAACATTGGATAGGCTGCTTCTGCCTTTTTCATCTACTCCTCAGTCCTACTGTACTTGCTATGAGTGTACTATATGCCTCAGAGAAGGGAAAGACAATAATTTTGCTGAAAGACTTTCTGTGCAAATGATGGAAACCTTGATGAAAAAAACACTCCTTGTCTTGTTCACATTTTGGAGGGAGGAATTCTCTTAGATGCTGTGATTTCTCAACAGGTTGTCTCAACATGTCAGCACAGCATCTCTCACTGAGAATAAGACATTTAGCAAACATTTTTCACTTTGTTGCTTCATAGACACTTCCTCTGTTACTTTCTGAAAGTGATTCTATCCAACTGTTACCTGCAGTTCACATCTCCAGAGGATACTACTCACTAAAGATCAAATTCTGATCCCATGATCTGCACATTGCTATCTAGCAAATGCAATGTAAGACTTTTTTTTCCCAAGGAGGATTTCCTGCCAGGTAAACCAAATTCTTATTTAATTTATTTATTCCAGAGGTGAGAAGAGTTTATCCCATGTGGCCCCCTGCAGCATGAGGAAGTCTATGAAAGCTCATGCTACAACTTCTTTCTTTCAATAGTCTCAAATGTGCTACAAGATTCCTTTGCATACTGATTTTCCAACATGGCTATGTCTTTGAAATGTGTACTATGTTAGAGTTCAAAAAAGGACCCCAAGTAGACAGTGACTGAAGACAGGGCACAAGAAGCCACAGCATCATTAAAAAGGCAGAGATTTTATTAGGAAGGGGGGGGGGGGGAAATGAATGTCCTACACTTGGATATATCCACAGTTTTGCCATGTTTAGTTAGCAAGTATATTAGCCAATTTAACTGTTTAAAACAGGGGTAGGCAACCTTTGCCCTTTAAGGGCCGAGGGACTTCAGCTCCCAGAATCCCAGGAGCTATTGGCCAACATGGGACTATTGGCCAACATGGCTGAGGCTTCTGGGAGCTGAAGTCCCTTGGCCCTTAAAGGGGAAAGGTTGCCTACCCCTGGTTTAAAACAATAGTCACTTAATGTATAGACCAGTGAGGTGCACAGTGACATAGGCATTATTTAAAAACAATCAGCTATAATATGAAACACAAATGTAAATTCAAAAACCAGTCCTTATACAGGTTCCTAAACATCCTAAATATCTGTTCTGGATATAATTTCTAGTCCAATTCAAGAGGCGAATTTTCACCATTAAAATAATATATAATCTGAATTCAGATCTAAGGGGGTTGCAGACTGCCAGAAATAGTGTGAATTCAGTCCACTTTTAGGGTTAGGGTTAGTGCTAGGGAATCATGGGAACTGTTATTTTTCTGAGACATTGAGCCTTCTCTGTCAGACAACTCTGATGCCACAATAAAATACAGTTCCCATGGTTCCCTAACTCTAACCCTAACCCTAAAAGTGGACTGAATTCACACTATTTCTGGCAGTCTGCAACCCCCCTAAGACACTGTGAACTTTAATAGCTATTATTGGTACAAGAGCTACTTACATTTAAATTCCGTCTCAATGGCCATGGGCCAACCATTATTACTGACTCTAACCAACAGTTCAAAGAATAGCCCTGAGTGTCAACTACAGCACTTCCGTGAACATTTTGTTGAATTTTTCCCACTGGGGTTGCATCTAGGATTGGATCTGTACTCCATGTAATATTATAATATTCCAGAGATTGTCCCAACCCTCAAGAACTTTCTGGTGGACATTAGAGAGGGGTGTGGAAATCTCATTGATGTGTTCTATTTCTAACATACACTCTTGTTCCATCCCATTTATGTACTGGATTATGAAGCTTTTTTCTGCAAAGAAATGTGCATGTATTTCAGTATTTGTCAAAATGTACCAACATTTCTACTGTAGCAATTCTTGTATGCATGCTTACATTGACTAAAACACATGTCTGTGAGCATCCCTCAAAGCTACAAATGTGTAGTCATGTGAAACATGTGGATAGTTTTGCATCCCTTTTTTACACATGCACACAAATGTACAGATTTCTGAGGCAAGAAGCATTCCAGTCTCAGTAGGCACAAATGAGATATTTTCGTATTTAGAATAGGGAATCAAAATTAGTTCCCCATCTCTAGAAACAGGGGCTGTAGTGGGTATTGGAGATCAGCAAAATTGAGTGCCATCTTTCATGTGACTGAGAGTTGTTGTGGTTTTCATTAATTAAGATCTGCCATTGGATCACAACTTATTTGTTTTAATTGATTTTCATTGTTGCATTATGATTTTTTTATATCTGTGCTTCTCAACTAACACAAGGTGAGTATTGACAAATTTGAGAGCTAATAATGTGATAAGTGAGTATTGACAAATGTGAGAGCTAGTAATGTATTTCGGAAGCAGAGTAATCAGTATTCACAAGCAGAAAGTGAGCAACAACCAGTCCCACACCACAACCACCATCACACATAGTCTAGCAAAGCAAAGCAGCTTCATTTATATACCGCTTCATATCACGCTATGGGATGTCTAAGCTGTTTACAACTGTGAGCTGATTGCCCCCCAACAAGCTGGGTACTCATTTTAGCGACCTCGGAAGGATGCAGGCCTGAGTCGAGCCTCAGCCCTGGCTGGTATTGAACTCGCAACCTTGTGGTTTATGAGTGAGTGGCTGCAGTACAGGCATTTAACCACTGCGCCACCATAGTCTAGCAAAGAAATAAAGCAGGCTTAGTTTTCTTTCTAAAAACATGCAAGGTATCTTTACTTACAAATGTTAAAGCTTTCATAACATCTCACAGTGAGAGGCTGTTTAATACATGCTCTTCAGACACACAGGAGAGAGATGTTCAGACTACAAAGTGGACTACAAACAATTTCAAACTGGCATACTAACAAGTGAAGGAAGAAAGAGGATGTGGCTAAGATCAACAAACAGGAAACACATGGTAGGTCTAAACTCATAAGAGAAATCAGCAAGCTATCAACTACAGAGCACAGACATGCTAAAATTGCTACTTCTACCTGTGGTTGAGGTGTGGATTTTAAATCAGCATGCTCATTCAGATGTTTCATCTAAATCTACATCTGACAAAAGTCAGACAGATGCCTTTAGACAGGTAGGCAACCTGATGAAATATAAAGTCCCTGCTAGCATGACCAGAGGTTGAGTAGATGTTCAACAACAACTAAAGGGCCACATGTTCCCTACTTGTCCATTAAGGGGCATTCTGAAGGCACTGGATCCTGTCTGATGTAGGTAACTAAGCAGGATAAGACCTGGATGATGTGGAACCACCAAGGAATACCATGTGCTGTAGACCATTGTTTCTCATGTTATCTGATGTGGGACACCAATATCCCCCCCCCCCCAGTGTGCCAAGGATCAGCACCATATTTTGGGCCATTGGCAACAACTGTTTCTTTCTTTCCTGGAACTTACTATGGGACCAGTAATTTTGCAAGGCCCCCTCACTTTAAGTAGCACTTTTGTTGGCAGTATTCCATAGGAAGGCAATGGCAACCCCCCTTTGAGTGTTCCTGGCCTTTAAAAACCCTATAAAAGTAATAAATTGTCAAGCAACTTGAAGACATACCCCTCCACACAACAGTGTAACAGCAACTTTACCCTACATGTCTATGTACCTAGATTCAATAAACACCTAGAGATATAGCTCAGCTTCTCTCTATGCCACTGATTCTGTGGCTGGACTGTCAAAATATATTAAGTGTTCAGCTGCTGATAGCTTTTATATAATGATATCTTAAGCAATAAAAATGGGGAAAGTTCTTTAGTTCCATTTAAAAAAAAAGAACTGAAAACTATAATTTAAAACAGCACTGAGGATCAATTATAATCTAGTGATAATACATGGTCTTTAAATTCTAAAATGATGTGATCAGCTCATAATACAGACCTATAAATGGTATTACTATAAAAAAAAATACAGCTGTCTATCAATAAGGAAAGATCAGCTATTACATAGAAGGCCTATGTGTTAATTTCTGTTCTCCTTGGAGACCTACAGTAAAGAAATTATTCATGAAAAATTAAGCACTTTTAAGTTTCCTTGATTTCACAGGGAAATATATAAGCATGTGCCTAACTCTGTTGCACTGTCTAATTGACTAGAATGTATTAGGTTTGTCTGGGCTATACCCTCTTTAAAAAAAAGGCAATCATTGTAATGTGTTCTCTTTGAGTCCAATAAAATATGCTGGCTGCAAGAACAAGTGGTGATATATATTTCAATTATTGGGGAAATCCTTTTTTCTCTTAAGGGAGCAATCCTATATCTTCTTATCTGAGGAGTAAACCTAATAGAATCCATGGGGCTTACTTCTGAGTAAACATGTACAGATTATGGGATAAATATAGAAATCTTGGACCATGGAAGTTTTGGATTTTGAAGCTGTTGTTTTATGTCTTTACTGAAAGTATGATCCAAAGTTTAGTAAAGACTGATCCATGCAGCCTGAATCTACTACTCAGAAGTAAGTCCCACTTTTAAGGATTTATTTAAATATGCATAAAGCTTAATCTGATCAGCAAAAGTGTCTATTCATAAATAATTTGTCTTAATAGAAGATCTGTTCAAAACTTAATTGGAATGATTTCAAGCCATATGGGTAAAACAGAGAAGCACAAACATAAAAATATATTTTGAATAGCTATATCATAGATGTATAGTTGTTCTTACTGTTGTCATTATTATGTTTTTTTCACAAGTCACCAGGAGTTACTGACTGGAGTTTTGGGCCAACCGTGATTTAGATTTTATCCAAGAATGGAGAAATCAGTGAGGTATTGTTGGTTTTTGTTGCATGTTCCAAATAGTGTCCTTTTTTGTAATTATGGTATTGTGATCCAATCCATGGTGATTTGATTCAAATGTTTTGTCAGTTTGTTTGCAATTGTTCCCTATCACTATTGGAATCCCAATTGGTTTCTTTTCCCAGAGGTGCTGAATATCAATGTGTAGGTGGTAATGATGGTGGTGGTGATTATGATGACTGGTTTCACAAGCCAGCATGGTGGTGTGGTTTGAGTGTTAGAGCACTCTGTAAGACCAGTATTCAAATCCCGAACCATGGAAATCCATTGAGTGACCCTGGACAAATCACATGTTCTCATACTCAAAGAAAGACAATGGCAAATCCCTCTGAACAAATCTTGCCAAGAAAATCACCTTAGGGATACCATATATTGGAAATGACATACCACTACATCAAATTGGTTTGATAGCTTAATGGATGTTACCATCTGGAGTTCTGGACCATCAATGATTCAGATTCTATTCAGTAACCTAGAAATCAGTCAGATAATGTAGCATGTTGTTGTTGTTACAATTATTATTATTTCATTTTTATTCTGTGCAGATACTGAGACTCAAGTCAGTTTAGGATAGCCACTTACACATCAGCAGAAAAGACAAGAGAATATACAGATCAGTCTAAAATCTGTATATGCTGTGTTTCATATTTGGAAACACTAACCATAATTTAAATTAAAAGAGAGCAACTCTCACTATAGTGTATAGATAGACTGTGAGAAGCCTCTGTGTGCTATCCAACTTGATGGGCAGCTTCAAAGCCCTTGTTCCACCTTAGTATGGAGTTTTATCTTAAGGAAGACCTGGACAACCTTTCACCAAATCGGAAAAACTTTGTGACAGCACTTATCATAGAGGAGTACCTTCTAACCTGTTGCTTAACCTATCTAAATAAATTTACATATCAACAAAGATGCCTCAGTATCAGGTATTTAGTACTTTGGTCAGTCAGTGTGCCAGAAAATAGTCAAGCCACACAATGAAGTATCTCTAATAATACAGAGAGGAAACTGAGCAACTTTTCTCATTGACTTTGCCCCAAATGAGAAAAAAACTATTTTTACTGCCTTGATATGTGACCCAATGAACAAGGATACAAAAGCATTTTAAACATACAAATATGTTACATAAGAAAATGGACCAGATTAACCCTCTTTTGTCACCTGACTACTAGTACCAAAGGAAAGCAAAAGCAAAGCAGCTTCATTTATATACCGCTTCATATCACGCTATGGGATGTCTAAGCGGTTTACAACTGTGAGCTGATTGCCCCCCAACAAGCTGGGTCCTCATTTTAGCAACCTCGGAAGGATGCAGGCCTGAGTCAAGCCTCAGCCCTGGCTGGTATTGAACTCGCAACCTTGTGGTTTATGAGTGAGTGGCTGCAGTACAGGCATTTAACCACTGTGCCAAGGATTTTGGACCCCATTTGTAGGATTTTATAAAGCTGCCTTTTTCAAATTTATGTTATATTTATGTTATGAGTGCAGCTTCCACAGCCCTCCAGATACAATGACTACTGGCTGGCTGGTACTATCGTAGCACCTGCTAACCCATGCTTTCAGAAAATATATTTTTAATTATAGATAAATTAAGAACAGTAGAACAGTCATATTAAGATAAATCTTTGTAAGATGCATGATACTTATCTTGTATTATTCTTATCACAGCATGTTAAACCAAAGCCCTTAATTTTCTGAGATGTGGTAAAAGAATTTCAATTATTTCTAAATCTATTATGTTTCTTTCCTTCACTGTTATATAACTTGTATACTTAATCATACAAGCTATATTTTCTACAGGAAATTTAGGAAGCAAAAGGTCTGCAGTGTATCACTAAAGCCATTATTTTAATTCTGTTTGCTGCTTTCAACTAATTGAGGAAATGTGTCTAACAGCACAAGTCATTCATGCTTACTCAAAAGTAAAGCCCCCTCACATCCGTGGGACTTACCCACAGGTAAATGTGTATAAAATTTTAACCTAAATGATCCCAGAGGAAAGAAGTTTGGGGTAATCTTGGTATCATTCCTAAAATAAAGACAGTACAGTGCTTCAGTCCATAACTTGGTCTTTAAGATCTTAATGGCCGGAGAAGCTAACTCAAGGGCAAACATATTAATTCCTTTAGCAGTCTAGTTAGTATAGGAATGCCAGATTGAAAACTGGAGAGGGTTCCTCTATGTTTAATGGTTATGCAGATGAGAGAATTTCAGCAGGTGTTGCTTGTCACATAACCAGGTAGCAAGCAACATATATTTAAATCCCGCTCTTCTACACAAAAATGTAAGGTACATAAGTCTAAATTGACTTGACAGCAATTAACAACAAACAGGAGCCCTCTCTAGTTTTCACTCTGGAGCCCTAGCATGTGAATTCTCTTATAGTGCTAGAATATTTAAAAAAAATCAAATCAGAAAAGCTGAATGCCTATAATAGAGTCAGGTTTCCTTCCAGTTTCTGTTTATACTTATTTCTGCCATGGCTAAATACCATGGTTTAAATTCTGCTGTTTGTGTTAACTAGAACAGATCCATTAAATTAATGCAAAAATGATATGTCAACATTCATGTAAATTCTACTGATTCAATTGGTTGACTCTAATTGCAACTAGAAATTCAGTAACCTTAGCTTCCTCTAATGTATTACTTTTATACTTTGTTTGAAAATATTTTAAAGCTAGCTAATCATTTTTAAAGCCTAGTAAGTTCTGTGAAAGATATATCATATCATTTGAAGCAACAGAATAAGACAATTTTCTTGGGATGTTTTCCTTCAAAACATCAGCCATGTCATTCATGTCAACTATGGGCTAGGGAACCTGTGGGTCTTCCAGATGTTGTCTTACGTTAACTCCCATCATCCACCATGTTCAGTGATCAAAGATGATGAGCTTGGGAATCTAAGAATTTGAGGGACTCACAGTTTCCCCACACTGATCTTCATCAAACAAAGTGGCTAAATTACAGGCTTCTTTTAGTCATGTATGTGTGTGTGTGTATGATTGTGAATTAAAGGAACAAGTACCTTTGTCATCTGTATATTTTATTTTTCATAGGGAACCAGATGAGTCCTATTTACAGGCCTATAGTAATTCTACATTAAGTTGTAGTTTGTTTAACTACTAAGGTTTATTCCCCTCTTTAAAGTATAGGAGAAGCCACACCAGAACTATGAAGAGAGTGCAAACCATTCAACTGTTTTGTCTCCTCATTTCTCTAGAACATCTAAAGATATTTGCCTTAACAAGGTTGTTGTTCAGGCACAGAGATAATAGATTATAAGATATTTTGAAATAAAACATTGCATAAAGATAATAGCCACAGGAATGGTTCTAGAAATGCTTGAGGAATTCACTCCCTGTTCAATGTGGTACAATACAATCTTATCCACATCTCGTGGACAAATGTGCAGATCTATGTAGTTCTCCATTTGATTTTGATTTAGTAGCTCTCTTCAGCTCAAATGCATTTTGAAATGCATATTTTTAGATAAAATGCATTTAGTAATGCATAGTTTGAGGGAAAATATATGGAGGTATGCACATTTTGTATGCAAATACATTCAAAACAATGTATTTAAATGTTTATTTCCATACAAATTAAAATAGATTTGCAGATTAATAAATCTGTAGATGAAATGAAGAAATGGCTGGAATGTGCCTGATGAATGAACATATGCAAAAGTCACATGGATCAGAAATAAACTGATGTGTCTATCCCTACCACCCTGGAATTTTTTCAAAATAAAACCACTATCTGTATGGTTATTTTTAAAAACATAAGTTGGTTTCTTTTAATGTTTTAAAGATCACACCAAATTTTAAAAACATATATTTTAGTGTGTGTGAGAGAGAGAGTGCAGAATAAAATAGAAATTATAGAGTTAATGCTGCCTCCCATGTTATTTATATAAGTTGTGCTTTATTTTGACCTCTCAGACAAAGGAAAAACCTGGGATAGCCACGCAATTGGAATGGTCAAAATACCATGGAAGCTACATGCCACGGCAGGACGCCTGTTGGATAGACAATTAAAGTGGCCCAGGAATGACATATCCCCTCTTGCCAACATAATTAAGGTGTATTATTTGTCAGGGAGGTCAACGGTGAACAAATGTCCTAGCAAAGTGAGACTGAAAGACAGGGAAGGAGCAGATAATGAAATTCAGGGATGACAAATGGCTTTGAGTCTGACACAATGGCATCTGACAGAAAGAGACATCCAGCCAGCTTGAAACTTTACTTATGCTGCAGTCGAGGCTGTTTCATTCTGGCTTCAGCATAAAAGAATCTTGCAGCAGGCTGCTTAGAACACCCATTTTATTTACTGTAATAAATAAGTCTCTCAACCAATTAAAGGATTCTGGTCTATTTTTCATTAGGAGGGGAGAGACGGGTGGAAATTGTCTCCCAATTTCTGTGGGCTATATACTTGCAGAGAAATTAGGTGGAACTATTTTGCCCAATATTCCCAGAGGTCTCCAACTTTTGTGGGGGGGGGTGTTTTGCTTGGAGCTCACCACTAGCAGTAGTTGTGGTGTGGATTTATTTAGATAGGTTGCAATCTGGCCTTCAGCCCAGTTTGGGAATAAAAGCAGACTCACTTTGCCCTGACAGATGACATACTGAGGAATAGATTCAGGGGAGTGCAATTCTGTTTATTCTCTAGGACCTCTATACAGTTTTTGTTACTATAGTATATTTGCAGGTTGTCTTGGTGCTATTTAATTTGGGTTCTTTCTGAAGGGATGGACCCAGAAGGTGGTAGTTCACCTTTTGTTCCACCTCATGAACATTTCATTTGCCTTTGGAATGATTCATGCATGCCCACCTGCTTTTAAATATCTACATGAAACCACCAGAGGCCATCATAGGACGTAATGTCAACAGTATGTTGATGACATTGTTGTTGTTGTTGTTGTTGTTGTTGTTGTTGTTGTTGTTCTCTTCCTCTTCTTCCTCCTCTTCTCCATCTCCTCCTTCTCCTTCCTCTTTCTCTTCCTTTTCTTCTCCTCCTCCTTCTTTCTTCTTCTTCTTCTCCTCTTCCTCCACCTCCTCCTTTTCCTTCTCCTCCTCTACCTCTTCCTTTCCTCCTCCTCCTCCTCTTCTCCATCTCCATCTCCTTCTCCTTCTTCCTCTTCCTCTTTTTCTTTCCTTCTTCTTCTCCTTCCTCTTTCTCTTCCTTTCCTTCTCCTTCTCCTCCTTCCTCTTTCTCCTTCTCTTCCTTTCCTCCTCCTCCTCTTCTTCCTCTTCATTCTCTTCCTTTCTGCCACCTACTCCTCTTCCTCCTCTTCCTCCTCTTCCTCCTCCTCCTCTTCTTCTTCTTCTTCTTCTTCTTCTTCTTCTTCTTCTTCATCTTCATCATCTCCTTCTCCTCATTTATTTATATAGCACCATCAGTGTACATGTGCACTTTACACAAACAGTTTATCATTGTTAATCTGACAGTTCCCTGTTCTCAGGTTTACAGTCTAAAAAAACACAGCACACAAGGAAAAAGGGATGGCAGTGGGTCAGGAGATTAAGTCCAAAAGATGTTGCAAGATGTTCTCTCTCTCTCTGAAGCCACAGCAGTGAAAGGTGGGATGAAGGGAAGACCTTTCATCAGTGCCTGCCTGTTTTTCCCTCCTGTGTTGTTTTTCTGTACAAGTTTTGCACTGTCTGTATTTCTCAGGTTACTGTTCTGTTTCTGTTCCTTTCTGTTCATAATAAAACATTACTTTATATGCTTTGAGATTAGAGACAATGGCCACATTCCACTGATCTCCGTGTAATTTGAGGGTGCTGGTATGTGCTTAAATTCCACAGCTTGCAAGAAGACTTATCTTGGCTATCTAAGGGGGGAAGCAGACGAGGGCGTTCAGGACGCCACAGGATGGTGCGCTGACGGAGCAAAGCATCTGCACCGTGGCGCACCGTCGGCACCCCTGAAAGGAGCGCTAAATCAGCGCTCCTTTCAGATGTCAGTGAAAGTGCACCCTAAAAGCGTAGGGTGCACTTTCACTGACTTTTCCGCTGCAGCGTGTCCGAACGCTGCGGCGGGAGGTTGCCCTAGGAGCGCCGGCTGTGCGGAGGGCCGGCAGCTCCAAGGGCAACCTCAGGAGGAGGAAGGGGCGCTGAGCGTGTGGCTACCCCTCCTCTTCCCTGCCTCGGAGACGGCTCTATTAGCCATCTGCCGAGGCCCAAAGTTATGTCCAGTAAATTTACCTATGGCTAGCTGTGTGTTGCATGAAACATGTCTAATGACAGGCAAAAATTAGAATGCCAGAAGCAAGACATCTGCATTAAAAAGGGATCTTTTCATACTGACTTTGTCAATATAGCATTTCCAGCAACTTAGGAATTGGCACGAGCAATAATATATTCTTATGATATTAATATAACATGTCTGCCAGTTTTACGGTTTTTAAATGGAGAGGAAAATACTTCATTCTCTTTTTTTTTAAAGCATACCTTGAAAAATCATGACCAATATTAATAAACCATTGAGATCTCTGTATTTATGAAAGATGGATGCTTAAGATTTTTTTTAAAAAAAAAAATCCAGCTATTCATTAGAAGTCTTTTTTGTCCATTAAAATAATAAAATACAACAATACTGCAATGCTAAAAATACAAAGCTCTGGGGGCGGGGGGTTTACCCAGTGAGACTTCAGTAATCAAACCACTTATCCAGAATACCACCACTGGTGTTAGATTTCAATGCAGACATAAAGTTCTACTTTAAATTGCTTGTTGCTTCAACATTTGTTTACTTCCAGCCTTTGCCAAGCTGGTTTCCTTTGGATATATTGATCTATAACACTGAAGTCTGTGTTGATTTTGATGTTGATGATGATGATGATGATGATGTTATTGTGTGCCTTCAAGTCATTTTCAACTTATGGTGACCCTATCGTGGGGTTGTCTTGGCAAGAGTTGTTCACAGGGGGGTTACCCTTGCCCTCCTCTGAGGCTGAGAGAGTGTGACTTGACCAAGGTGGGTTTCTGTGGCATCTGAGCATTATAGGAGATTCATTTTTTAGAAACATATAGCTGTGTCAAAGAATCCCAACCAATCCTTTATACATATCTACCTCTGTTACATCTGTATACCAGTCTTTCAACTGGATTTTTCAAATGACTAGTTTTATGAAGTCACAGGTCTGCTTTGCAGAAAATGTAAAATATTTTAGTTGTCTTACTGCTAAAGATAGCAATCTATTGGTTAAACATTAAAGCACATCTATCCAATATATTACCCAAGTTCCGCTTACCTGATGCACACAAAGGATCAGATATGCTTCTGTTCTTTTGTTTATGTGATATAAAAATGCCTCACATTAAATGGAGTTAAGCAAACTGATGGAACATTGATCCTTTCTCTCAGAAGTTACATAGAAATGTAATCACTCAGGTGTTACAAGATACACCTGTACAAACTGACATGATGATGTTGATGATGTCCTCAATATCTCCTTATTTCTGTAAGTGCATTTGGGGACAGAACTGTGGCTATTAATATTATTCATATTGTCCTCGATGAAGTTATTAGAATACTCAAGTATTCAGATATGAAATAAGCCATCCAGAGTGGAAAGTGTTCAACTGCTGTATCTTGAGAGAACCTTCAATGTGCTACAAATCTTTATTATACATATCCTTTGTTTTAGGATACTGGATGAAAATGGTTGTCCCATTTGTAACTTAATCTTTCTTAGACCATGGAACATTACTTTTAAGAAGTAATCAGTTGCAAATATCATTCCCTCAAACCAGTTACCATTATTGTTACAAATGTTTAAAAGTACTTCATTACTTTCCAATTTCTGAAAAGGTACCATAGTTGATACTTTTGGCTAGTTTTTGAGAAATCAGAATAATACAAGAGACTGGCTTTTGGTACAAAGCACACTCTCCTCTCACCTCCCTTGTTGTCACACCAAAAAACCCACAAAACGCCATAGAGAACAATGCAATGTCACATGGCACAGCACGGTTCTCCTTTACCATTAGTTTTATGTAACATGAAAGTAATTTTAAAGCTACATTTGCAATGCAAAAGGAGTGAAGTTGTGTCTTGTTAACTTTGTAATGTTATTGATTTTATCTTTAGTTATTGCAAAAAGGAATTCACTACAATGAACTGATCATTTGTGACCAGTTACATCCAAGCTGTGACCTCTCTGAATTGATTTAATGCTAACATATATCACAATACCTTATTTTTAATGCTTATTATTGCCCTGCACAGCAGATTAGGCTGAGAACAGTATCTGGTCCAAGCTGTACAACGGACTTCATGTCTGAACATGTATTCTTGGTATAAGTCTACCAACAGGTTTGGAAAACATGTCCCCTCTCCCCAGATGCTCTTTTCTAGTTTCCACCAGTACCAAACTGCATGGACAGTGGTTTGGATGCTGGAAGTTTGTGTTCAGTAACATTTAGAAGGCCATAGTTTACCCACCTCTATCCTGCAACTTAGCAGCTCTTACCAAAGGTTGCCTAGATAGTGAAGTCAAATTACTATTTCTTTGATCAAGGGAAAGTGGTGTAATGCTAAATTTTGAAGTACAGGTAGTCATCATGACAGCCACCATAGTCAATACCCAATAAGAATCTAAAAATCTGGGCAGTTGTGTTGATTCATATCAGCAAACCAGGTGTAGCAGTTTTCATCTACACCAGAAGCAGATAATTTGTAAAGATATGGGTTTCAACTGATCACTTTCACCCAAAATACTCTGCATTACAACTGGCACACAACAATGTATTGTTGCTGGGAAAATTCATTTTCTCTTTAACTACGGTGGATTTGCAGCTCAACTCAGAGGAAGAGGAAACTTGAAGAGGGGAGGCAGATGAAATCATCATCCCTGCTATTCAGGAAATCCTGATGTTTTGACCCTGTGAGCCCTGGATCCACTACACCACTGATCAAACATATGCAGGAACTCATTGTAAATCAATGTGTGTCTCCCACAGAAATTTCCCATATCCTCCAATAGATGGGACATTTCTGACTTTCGAAGATAATATATTTGTACTGAAATACTTGACATGCACCCTGTGGATTCTCCTTGTTTAGGGAAACTCCATAAATATATTTATACACACAGTTCTGTCTTTCTTCTTACATTGTGTCTCTGTGTACAAGTGAAGTAGGCAGAAAACTGTGTTTAATTTACAACAATGTGCATAATATATGAACATATGGAGAAACATTATTATAACCAAGGAAGCCCGTGTAAGGAGTCATAATGATGGCTGTGATCATGGTAAAATAAAAAAATACAACTGCAAACATGGAAATAAAGCAGCTATCTGCTGTTTCTGAGAATGAGACACATGTTTCTCCACAGTTATGCATCTATCTACATATACCACTGCATGGAGGAAATAAATAGAGTTCACATGCATGTGTGGGCCCACCTGAATTCAAATCACATTATGTTGATGATAAATTTTTGAGCAACTTACAACCATGAAACCTGGAAGATTCCATAGTGTTGTGCCAATCAAGAATAAATGTGTGTTTGTGTGTATATCTGTATCCTTATCTGTCTTCTCAGTTTGAATTTTCTGGCTCCAGCAGAGAACATTTCTACTTGGAATGTTTTGCCTGGCATATGTTATGTGTTCCCATTTATGCTGAACAGCTTCTCAACTGCCATTGAGTTTTAAAACCATGGTGAAGCTCACCCTTGTCATAACAAAAGCAGTGCAATGGTTCGAGGAAATAAGTTGATATCACTACACACAAAATGAACCTGTGTTTGCCTGGGGCTCATCAGAATGTCTTGTTACACACAAAGGCATTCAAAAATGCAGAGTACCAATGATTTGGCAGAGCTACAAGAAGTCATTATGACTGAACTGGATTATCAGCATGGATGCTGGGGGCGGTGAGAGAGAGAGGGCAGGAGCGCATACTTCCAGCCAGTCACCAAGGAATCCCAGTTAAGTCTCACAAAATGTTTGCAGATTATAAATCACTTTTGGAAAGAAAAAAAACACCAGACCACCCCTAATCAAGACCCAAAGCACATGCACCTCTCACCAAAAGGAATTAGCCTCTTATTTTACCTACCTCCCTGTGCAGCCTCACCGGCCACCATGAACAAGCTGATTTAGGAATCAGGGAAACAGATCATTCCCACAGCCTGAGCAAAAACTATGGAAATATTGACATCAGTAAGAGCTACCACCAGTGACAAGAGCCTTGAACATTCCCTGAATGACCAAAGACTCAGTGATGAGTGTCTGGAGTGGAGATGAAGAGATGGTCAGTAGCTCCTTTGATGAGGGAAATCTCCCAGCACTATAAAATGCATGTTTGAGATTTAACACCTCAAAAATACCACCCAGCACACTACTTTCAAAGCAAACTACTAAAGAAAGTATTAAGTTAATCCTTCAGGCCAATACCTGTATACAGCTTCACATGATTTTAACCTCCAGTGCTTTATTAGCGAGTTGGTTTCTTTCTGGAGTAGAGAAAAAGAAATTCGCTGGGCTCATGTTTCCCCAAGAAAACATCCATTTTGCACCTCCCAAGATGGCAGTGGGACAATAAAGCCCAATTTGCCCTAGAAATCCATACATTTCTAAGGCTAATCATGCATTTCAAGGGAGGGAAAAGAATGTGCACAAAGGCCATGCGTACATTTGAAAAGTATGCAAGACTAAAAATGTGCGCATTTGAAAAAATATGATCAAATATGCAATAATTAATCTGGAAATTGTGATAGGAAAAATTTATACAAACACTCATATGTTTTGAGAGGAAATACACACTAATTTCCATAAAGGAAAGCCTTTTAAATAGAGAACTTTCCTCAGAAGTAGAAAGTAGAAAACATGGCCACGAGGTATAGTGGCTCCTTAGGGGCTCAACATATATTTTTTTATAAAGAACAAGGTAGTTGCCAAGCGTCTGGTAGACCACAATGCATTGTTGAAGGACTAACAGCTGATGGAATGAATTAGGGTATTTCAAAGGAAAATGCCATTTTTTTAACAACCCTCTGAATTAGAAGTTAACAACTCTTTTGCATGTTAAAGGCAAAAACAATAGCACCAGCAACCTTGCACCAGCAAGGTTATCACTGAAGAAGTAATGTCCAAAAGTGGCTATATGTCCCAAAGAAGATAGAGCCGTGCTGAAGAAAAAACTGCTTAAATATTTAAAAAACGTTGTTCACTTAAGTCACATCAAACATGTACAAGACCTTAAGTTACATCAAACATGTATATTCCTCTTCATTCACCTGCTGCATTACTCCAATGCTTGCATGTAGGCTTTTTACATGAATATTCAAAAATATGATTTTTGACCAGCAGTCTGAAGCGTGTGGTCCATTCTGTCAATTAAGGTCTCTAATAACCTTGAGCTGTAACCTTGTAAATTCCCTATATATTAGGTTAGGCTAAGCGGTTCTGGGCTGTTGGTGGATAGCTCTATGGAAACACCAACAACTTGTGTAGTTACTATTTTTAAAAAACATATTCCATACTGGGGATCAATAGGATCAAAATAAATCTGCAACAATCATATTTAATCATATTTAAATCTAATTATATTTATTCATATTTAAATATTAATGTTCTTTAATCATATTTAATTATCAACCTCTATATGACCTTTGCTCTGCCTTGTCACCATACTTTGAACTCTACACACAGTTTTGACAACTGAGCTCACAAATGTCCCTAGATGGGAAAGTCTGGGAGCTGTAGTCCACAAAGTAACTTACCCCAATTCTACTTAATTTGTGAGTTTAAAATGTATTTCTGCCTTCATCTTGGCTTTGTTTCTGATCTAAATGTCTAATAATCATTAGAATCCATGCCACAGAAATTAAAAGCTAAAGCAAAACAAGCCAATCCAAAGTTTTGAACAGGGTTTATTTTCTTGCTCTTTTACACTGGGACTGCGCTTATCTCAGCTTCTTAATTAAAAACAATGACAATTAAGTCCACAGCAGTCTCCTCTTTGGAAGATCTTAATTGAGATACACAATGAGATTTGCAACAGTGAGATGTAATTTTGTCCCAGTATTACCGCAAACAGGTAAGAGACATTATGAATAGGAAAATGAGACAGGTTAGGCAAAGGAGAGTTGACAGAAAGACTGAACGAATGAAGATTCAGCTTAAGCTGTTGAAAGCCTAACAAGATAAAGACAGGCAGGAGAGAGTTCTCCTAAATGTGATGAAAATAAGGCCTGAAGGGGTGGAATGATAGAGAGAGATTGAGGAGTACATGCTCCATGACAGAAGATGAATGGGTTCAACATGACAGCAACATGTAGCTAAATTAATCAGAACACCGACAGCACTAAATGGCACTTTAAAAATGTGGTAATGCTAGCTAGATCTCCTTAACAGATGTGAGAAGTTTGTATTTTTCACATTTGTTCTTTGCAATGCAAACCTATACAAGGTGTACCCAGCAATAAGCCTCATTATGTTTGATGACCATTGTTCCCATATAAATTTGCATTAGAATTACAGCTCTGAAGAGGTATTAATTTGCCATTAATTAATACAGATGAGAAAATCAGGGTGGCCCAAGGCATTTTAGTGCCTAGGATGCAAAATTCAAATGGAACCCATATTTCCACTGAAGAAAAAGGGGCACATTGAATTCTGTCAATTCAATGAGGCTTGAGCATGGTAGATCATATTGCATGTGCCAGATCTATCAGTCTCTCATGCTGTTTCCCATAAGGATGGCAACATGAATTATGCTGCCTGAGATGTCTGATGTACCTTTTGTGGTAGGTGCAACTTTGTGTGGGAAATGATGTTTGCCTTTTAAGGGCATGCCTTTTCAGATGTTCAATAGAAGCCAGGTTGCAGAGGAATAGCATTTGCGTGTTTTCTGTTTCTATAGTTTAGATAAAACATATGCAGTAGGACTCACATCTTCAGATCACAGAGAGATTCTTAAGCATTAGAAGTCACAAACAGCAATGTTGCTGCGCCACATGCTACATTAGAAGTAGAAAATCAGAAGTATGTTCTTTGTACAGCTCTCTAGCTAACAAACACCAAAACTGACTCTTGAAAGCAGAATATTTTGACAGTGTTCTATAAATTACTGCAGTAATAAATAATCTTTTTGGTTCTTCTTTTTAAAAAAAACAAAACCATGTTGTTGTAGATTTCATACTGAAAATTATGGAGGGGGGCTGTTTCATATAGGTAAGCAATTTCTGTATGGCATTTCAACAGGTAGCCGAGCAACCTCACCTTATGTTCAAGACCTAGGTTTTACAATTTTTGATTTTGTGTTCTGTGGTATCTGTTACCATTAAATTCAAGATGATACCCTGCTTCTAAATATACATGCAAAGGGATCGTTTAGCACCTTTGAGACTAACTAAAACAAAGAAGCTAGTACCATGAGCTTTCAGAAGTAGGCTCAAGTCTACAAAAGCTCAGGCTACCAGCTTCTTTCTTTCAGTTAGTCTCAAAGGTGCTACAAGATCCCTTTGCATACTGATTTTTCAGACTGGTTATACCTTTGAATGCTGCTCCTGATATGCAGCCTTGTAGACTTGGGAATGCTAATCTATCCATTTTTAATCACAGAAATTGGATGTTGATTCTCTGGTACTAAAGCAACAATTTCTCCATCAGCACAACACTGAGCTATGATTCCTTAATAGAAGATAATGAAGGATTACAGTTTTTATCGTAAGAGTTAACATTTCTATTATACATGTTTGAAAACAGAGATCAGACTTTGTGGAATTGCAGACAAATACATGGAACCTTAAGAAGATGGAGGCATATGAATCAACAGCCTGTACTTCCACCTCAACACAGCCATTGTGAAGGAAACAGAATGCTTTGACTGGAAAGGCCCAGCATTGGATATCATGGGGCATCACTACCTCTTGGGCTGATATAGGGATATAATGAAATAACATTGGGAGGAAGAGCAGGATAAAAATGTGTACATTTAAGTATTCCAGCATCTAAATTTTACTGGCTCTAGGGAAGCTTATCTAAAAGGACTTTATACAGTCTGGGAATTGTAGAGACATAGATGAAGGATAGGCCAGGCAGTTGTATGGAGCGTACATGTCTACCCTTACAGGAGATCTTGAAAACACCTCACTATGGAGCCAGAGCCTTCCACATTTCAAATTAGAGTTGTCAAATTCAATATAGGGCAGAGTCTTTAATAAAGGTTGAGTCTCCCTTATCCATAATGATTGGGACCAAAAGTGATTTGGATTTTGGATTTTTATTTTTATTTTGGAATACCTTTATTTGTATATACATACATAATGGGATACTTTGGCAGTGGAACCCAAGTCGAAACACAACATTCATTTATGTTCCATATACACCTTTTACACGGAGTCAGAAGATAATTTTACACATCATTTTAAAATAATTTTGTGCATGAAACAAAGTTTGTGTACCTTGAAACACCAAATAGCAAAGGTGTCACTACCTCAGCCACCCGTGGAAAAAGTTTTGAGTTTTGAAATATTTTGGATTTCAGACACACAGAGTGAGAGAGGGGGGGGGCTTTGCAGACTGCCAGAAATAGTGCAAAATGAGTCCACTTTAAGGGTTAGGGTTAGGGTTAGTGCTAGGGAATCATGGGAATTGTGTTTTTTTCTGAGACATTGAGCCTTCTCTGTCAGAGAGCTCTGATGCCACAATAAAATACAGTTCCCATGATTCCCTAACACTAACCCTTAAAGTGGACTCAATTTGCACTATTTCTAGCAGTCTGCAAAGGCCCAGAGAGAGAGAGAGAGAGTCTCTACCAGCCAGTGAATTGTTGTATGGGAGAGAAGATTCAGCAGGTACTAGGTAGATTTGAGGAAGGCAGCCAGAACTTTACAGTATGTCTTCATGCTGCAGGATTCAATTTAATTATTGATGAAACAGGAGCCCTGTCCCCATATTCAACATGACAAGCCTACTCCCCCCCCCCTTTTTTTTTAATGAAAACTAATATAGGGGTGTTTTTTCTTGGTATGTTGCCCTATCCAGCTAGTCTTGGTACATGCTATATTCAATTGATTTCTGTTGGATATCATGTGATAGACAGTTCAAAACTTAGGGGCTATACAGATGGGCGGCTATGGGCCACACCTGCTAGCAGTGGATCGGGGCTGCCACGGCCCCGATCCTTCCTTTTGCTGCCCCTAAAAGAGTGGCAAAATGCAAAATGCTTTAGATCCTTTAGTAATAATTGCATTGCTCGCTGAAGTACTCTCATATGTAAAGATGCACTCAAAAAAAATGATCACTGCATCAATAATAATAATTAAAAAATAATAAAATTTATTTATATACTGCCTGGTGGCGAACCAATCTAGGCGGTTAACAAGCTAAAACACAGAGCTAAAATTACATAGCTTAATGACAAAATTCCCCCCCCCCTTACAAATCAGATTAAACTAAATATCAATTAAAACAGTACTTATAATAACAATAACAACAAACCAAATAGGCTAAGCTGGCAAACGATATGGCTTAAATTTTTTACAAGGGCTGAAAAACAACCTTAGAAAGAGTTCCCAAGTCCCAGAATCCCAAAATCCCAAAATCCCAAAATCCCGGGCCAGGCCATTTAATCTGGAAAGGCCTGCCGGAAGAGATCCATCTTGACAGCTTTTTTGAAGCTGTCTAAAGATGTCAACTGACGGATCTCATCCGGCAGGCCGTTCCAGAGTCTGGGGACGGCAGCTGAAAAGGCCCTCTGGGAGGTCACCGCAAGCCTAGTTTTTAGAGGCTGCAGGAAATTCCTCCCAGAGGAACGGAGAGCGCGGGGAGGATTATATGGGAGGAGACGATCTCTGAGATAGCTTGGACCTAAGCCATTTAGGGCTTTAAAGGTAATAACCAACACCTTGTACTGAGCCCGGAAACCAATGGGCAGCCAGTGGAGGGACCGCAAAACCGGAGTGATGTGGTCCCTCCTAGATGTACCCGACAAAAGCCTGGCCGCCATATTTTGAACTAACTGAAGTTTCCGAACCTGGCATAGGGGTAGCCCCATGTAGAGCGCATTGCAGAAATCTAGACGTGAGGTTACCAGCGCGTGCACCACAGTCTCGAGATCCCTTACTTCCATGGGGGGGTGGGGGTGGGAAAGTCACCTCCTGTCATAATGGAACATGGGAACTGTCTTGGAATATACCAGAAGACATAAAGATGTGGGTTCACACATACATGTTGTCTTAACAAATTCCCATTGAAACAATAAATTCTACTCTAGTTCAGACTGACAATTAAATTTAGGCCACTTGCACTTAATCAATGCAATTTATCATAGAGTAAACCCCTCTGAATAGAGTAAAAGTTACCTCTGAGTAAATGTTGGGTTATATCTGGCTTGGGTTATATCTGGCATAGACAGTAGAAAAAAAGATGCCAGTTTTTAGACAAGGGCTGAGACAGGAGATTGTGACTAAGGAGATTATTGCACTTGCTTTTTCACCCAATCCAGGAACAGGCTGGGATCAGGCTTGAATGTGTGAAAATTGGTGTTATTGCACACAAAAACGCCGCTGAAACTGCCAGTCAGCCAGCCGGCCACCACCCATCCTTAAACCGCACTTAGCCTACTGATTTTCAAAATATTGCAAAATCAGCAGGATAAACCTGGCTCAGGGACAGGTGGTGGTTGACCAGCAGTCTCAGTGGTATTTTTGTGTGCAATAACACCCGTTTTCACCCATTCAAGTCCGATCGCAGCTCATGCCTGGATTGGGCAAAAAAGCAAGTGCAATAATCTATATTATCATGGAATCAGTTTTATTGGGTAGAAAGCAAGCAGGCAAATAGGTAAAAGAACTTCATTGGCTTTCTTAAGTAGCTGCAGTTAAAGAGGGACACTTTGCACAATGAGCCTATTGTTTTTAAATCACTGCATGGTCTTCCTAATTCTATAGTCTCATTCTGGCACAGAACTCTGAAACTGTGCACACAATTAATACAAATAACTCCAGCAGCTATCCAAAGTACGGGTTCCTAAACAAAGCTGCTCTTTTAGTATTCTCCAGCCCCCCTGTGCTGACATGGAAATAAAACCTAATTTTTTTTCCAGCACACTCCTGAATCCATGGTACAATTTTGATTAATATGCGAGCTTGAAAGATCTCCCTGTGTTTGAAATTGTGCAGGAACAGAATGTCCACAGTTATAAATGAGCCCTATTCCTTTGTGATTCTGAGTGCTCTTCTCCTGCAGTTAGTAGAAGACTTATTTTTTTTACCTCGCTACAGTCCAGTGTTCTAAAGAATTGATCTAGAGATACTCCAAAAGAAGCATTTAGAGAGAATATAGAGCTGTGTTTCCACTATATGGCAATGTCATGGTCCCTCATACTTAGTAGCTGTATTTCTGCCATCCCAGATGAAAATTTCATTAAAGTAAACTTTCATTTGAGTGGTAATCAATGTCAGTACAAATGTTTTCACAGGCTACACTGATAGTTTGTTGTTGTTATTGTTTGTCTTCATTTCTGACTTATGGAGGCCCTAAGGTGAACCTATCATTGGGTTTTCTTGGCAACATTTATTTAGAGAACATTTGTCACTGTCTTCCTCTGAGGCTGAGAGTGTGTGGCATGCCCAGGTTCACTCAGTGAGTTTCCATGGCTGAATGGGGATTTGAACCCTGGTCTCCCAGACTCCAAGTCCAGGACTCAAAGAACCAAACTACACTGGCTCTCACAGTGGTTGTATATTTATTATACACCTGAAAAGAAAGAGAAATGCTTCTATTTCTGTCATATAAAAAATAATAATATAGGAAGTATCTTCTTTCATATATGCTTCTGGATTCAGTCTTTGCATAACCATTGGTATAAACTTATACTACAGATTTTGTTTGTCCATTATATGGAATTACATGGGTGGCCTTCATGGTAACATAAGGCATCTGCCAATGTGACATATTGCATATTTACATAATATGGCAATGATGGATCTCTTAAAGAGCAGAAGGGTGATGAATACCATATACAATCACACAGTACAACTAAACCACATGGGCAATAGTGCCATAGATTACATGAGCATCATAGAGGTAACCATGGAGGTGGTGGCAATCACAATAATGGAGATAACATAATGCTAATGTTTCCCCTATATATCTAGTTAGCTCAATTTATCTTATCTTTGGTTTTTACACAATAATACCTGTGTAAAAAGGGTATTTCCCTGCTATTTTGTATTCAGGTGTATAATAAATGTTCTAAATGGCATACATAAGCATAGTTAAAATACAACATGAACAATAAAGCAGATATTAAGTAATGAAAGTAAACACATAAGAAATCTTGAAATTTTAGGAAGCCCAAACCTCAAATGCCTTAACATACCTTTTAAAGGCTAAAAGTTTTTTTAAAAAATAGAACAAAATGTTCACTTATTGCACAGAAGACAAGTGTTCTGCTTTTCCTGAAAGGAACTCAAGGTGCTGGACATAGCCCCTTATTCTCCTCCTATTTTATCTTCAAAGAACCCTAGGAGGTATATTTCAGTAAAGATGGGATGACTGACCCATGGCTCACTAAGTTAGCTTTATTGCTGAATGCAGATTTGAACTTTTCAACCCAGTCCTGGTCCTGGTCCAACACTGTAATCATTATATTACATTGGTTTGATTTTTCTCTATATTCACTGCCATGTACAGATACACCAGACCATCCACTTCATCTTTCTGCTGCTCTTACTATAATAAAAGTGTATATGGGTTGAGCACCCCTAATCTAGAAATCCGAAAACCTCCAAGACCTGCAACTTTTTGTCACTAGCCTCACGCTTACATCTTCAAGGTGTCGGCAGCATTCCTGCTACTTTTTCTCACAGATCCTCAGTCTCTCTCCAGCCGAGATCCGTCTTATCACTACTCTTGCTGCTTTTAAGAAAGCAGTAAAGACGGATCTCTTTCGGCAGGCCTTCCCGGAATAACTGTCAGCCGAGAGATGAGCCCCCTAATTCACTATTCTGATTCCTTATGTTATTTGGATGTTTTTAATTTATTTTAATATTGTATTTTTAATTGGTTTTGTAAGGGAATTTAGCATTTCCCAAACATATCCCGGGGATTGGAGGACACAGAAGAGGACGACCAACAGTTGATTCCAACCAAAGTAGGTTTATTAACCAGCTGGGATGACAGGTGCCTCACGGCAAGAAACTGTCACACCCTTAGATATTTTCAGCATACATTTAAACGCCAGGTGCATTCCTAGAGTTTGTTGTTTAATTTTGTTTTAAGGGGATGGGAGGGTGGAATTAGGGGGTGAGGGAATGTTTTAACTTTGTTTTGTTTTAAATATTATTGTACCCTGCCCTGATTGCTGAGCAGAGGGGCGGGCTATAAATAAAAAATTATTATTATTATTATTATTATTATTATTATGTTTCATACACAACACAAATAGGGAACGAATGAAACATGATGCTGGAGAGAGAGTAAGGATCTGTGAAATGGTGGAAATCCAACTGTAGTGCTAGGTGTGAATCCATGCCCCTCTCTATTTCACAGATCCTCTCATCTCTCTTTAGCCATGTCTCTCTCTCCAGCCTTGCAAATACAGTAGAGGTACGTACTACACTACTTGTGTATTCCAAAATACAAATAAATATATAAATAATTCCCGACTCCAAAATGTTTTTGGTCCCAAGCATTTGAGATAAAGGATACTCAATCTGTACCATAGCTAGTAACTCTCTAAACCTAACAGATATTTTCCCACTTTATAAATATATATTCTTTGATTCATTACTAGAATACCATTTAAAATTGACTGTAAAAAAGTGCTTTCAATGTTTAAACTGTGTTCTGGAATTCTCAATTTTAATCCAGCATATCCCTTCTCAGAGTTCTAGTTGCTTTTAACTATGCTTCAAGACCCAAGTATTTTTTGGCAAAGTAAGCCCTTGCTCTCTAGTCCAGAATTTGTAGTATATAGTTCCCATGCCTTCTGTCAAATAGAGATTATAACAATGCAGAAAAATATTATTAATGAACAGCCTTAAGTCCTGTTCACTTCAAAAAGCACCACACAATTCTATTTATTTAAAACCCAGGTTTGTTTTTTTCTATTATGAAACTCAAGGCAGTGCACTCAGAGTTCCAGTGTACTGCCCTACTCCAAAATTAGCTAGCCATAGATTCAATGCCCTGCACAACACAATTCAGCAGATTAGCTGATATTTCACTCATCTGACAGTGAGAAAACAAAACTGGTGAGTTTGCAGGGAGAAGCTGTGCAGGGCTGTTTCTTCTTTTAAGTGTCCAAGCACAGTCCAGGCAACCAACCCAAGTCTTGTTGCTACACAGCTGATAGTAGAGATGTGGCACCAGCTAATGAGTAAGCAAAGTAACAGAGCAGCTTAGGGGCTATGCAGACAGGCGGCTCTGGGCCACCCCTGCTAGCGGTGGATCGGGGCCGCAGCAACCACATGCCGTGGCCCTATCCTCCCTTTTGCCACACCTAAAAGAGCCAGCACCATGGCTCATCCACACCCTTTCAGCACAGCGTGTCTACACACTGTGCCGGGAGGGTGTCCTGACGCTGCACGCCATGGGTACGGGCGCGCAGCATCAGGACAGCATCAGGCAGGGGTTGGGGTGGCCTGAGAGTGGCTGCCCCACCCCAGATCCACCCCTAGGCCGGCCCTTTAGGCCGTTCTGCAATGCTGCTTATAGTCCAGCACTTACTTTGCTTAGCAAGCAAAACCTTAAGTCCCAAGCAAAGTTCAGACACAAGCTTCAGATTTGGCAAGTGAATTTAGCAATACCCAAGTCAGGTAAATAGCATCCAGAGTCAACAATACAGTCTAGGTCAGGGGTAGGCAACCTTTCCCCTTTTAGGGCCGAGGGACTTCAGCTCCCAGAATCCCAGGAGCTATTGGCCAACATGGGACTATTGGCCAACATGGCTGAGGCTTCTGGGAGCTGAAGTCCCTCGACTCTTAAAGGGGACAGGTTGCCTACCCCTGATTTACTGGATAGCATTAGACAAGTTGCTGTTTCTCACCCTACTTCCCAAAGTTGTTGTAAGGGGGAAAATGAGGTGTGATATGTAAGTCAGTGGCTCTGAAACTTTTGTCCTGTTGGTGTTTTGGACATCTCCTCCCAGCATCCCTAACTACTGGCCAAGCTGGTTGAGGCTTCCGCGAACTGAAATCTGAAACACCTGGAGGATCAAAGTTTGAACACAATCACTGTTAATGGAAATACCCCTGCTCAGCAACTCTAATATGGCTGACACACACTTGGATAGGGGAATTCTGAAAAATACCATGAAAAATGACAGTTTCCCTTGGAGGTATTCCATTTGAACCTTATACTTCTGAATTAATGAAGCATGACAAGCACAAGACAGACTGGAAGACTGGAAGTAACCTGAACTAATTTCTTCAGAAATGTCTGCATACAAGTGTATATGTGTACATTTTCTTTCTCTCTAAGGCACAGAGAAAGTGGTACAACTACTGGTTTATCAAAAAGTTCCAAAATAAACACACATTCATAAGGTTCATTCTTTACATTTTCAGCTACAAATGAGTCACGTTCGATTTACATCTGCCTTGGATCTATTTGACTAGGTTGACTGGAAGTACGCTAATATCTATTTCCTTCAGCGTGTAGGATTTAATATGTCCTAAACTCAAAGAATGTCAGATTTGTTTCACAAACCCAAGGGAGCCTGGGATCTGTGTTTCTTTCAGAGCACTCCTTCATGCTGTATGACAAATGTCTTTTGAAACTGACCAACAGTCTCAAAAGCAGTTTATAATATATCATGGGTGTGAAGTTTGCTCTCCAAAGAAAAATGCCAATTCACTGGGCATACCCAAGTATTTGGGTGTAGCCCAAAGTGACTCTTTGGATCTTGGCCTATGCAATGGTGTGACAACAAGTTCCATATTTCCAGGGTGCTTTTTTGTCATGACTAAAATCTAAGGAGGAAAAAAAAGTTAAAGGGAGGAGGAAAAATCTAAAATGACAAATACAAGGCTACTGGATTTTCCAAGCATGTCACTAGAATGTGATCTATGCTCTATATACATGCCGATGATCTACTTGGAATGTTACATTCTCTGCTTGCAAGGAAACAGAAAAATGTTATTCCCTCTGAGGCCAATTTTCATCTTGTCCTGGAATACTCATTTAAACTTTTCCAAAAACACATTGCTATTCCTAGCCATTGGCTGCTGTCCTTTAACACTTCCAAAGAAGCAGTCCCACCAAAGTCTGTAAGATTGCTCCTAAGTAATGGGTTTTGAGGATTGCAACCCTCAACTGTATCTTTTTTTTCCCTGGATCAAGAAATATATTTCTCACTGTATTAGCACATGGAAACAAATTCCTAATCTTAGTTTTTGACAAGACTACTCCCTGAGCATATGGTTGAGTTATTCCAAATCCATATGTTCCTTGAGCAACAGAATCTTATTCAATTACTGCAGAAATGTGATGGCTTAATATTTGTTAAACCAGCCAAGAGTAGCTCCTTATTCATTGAGGGGTCAGGTAATGCGGGCCACTATTATGATGCCTGAGAGTGTACACAGTATGCTTTCAGATATTTCATAGCTCTTCAATAAACACAAAACACCTGTACAATAATGTGTAGAGTGACTATTGCCAGGGCCATGTATTTAGAGTGCCAAAAAAACTGTGCCAAGGAAATCTATATTTTGAAACAAAGCTAAACATTGATATTGTTAATTCATTATTTCACATTTGTTACTCACCACCATGAAATGTTGTTTGTGGAGGGGGCAATTTGCAAAATCATACATGAACAGGTTACATGGAATTAAAAGAAATCCTTTACTCAGTGTAAATTATGAAATTATACAACTATAGATATTTGCCTTTTTCGCATTATTCTGTTCCCCCTATTCATGGAATGAGAGTAGTGCAAAACATGCTCATAAGGCTTTAAATAATGATAGCTACATATAGTATTTTAAATTGTTCAAAGTGTTTGAAAGTGTTTAAGTCATTTAGATTGTTTTAAGCTTATTTTAGAGCCAGTGTGCTGTGTAGTGGGAAAGCTAGCATGGAGTAGTGGCCTGGGTTTATACAAGGACGCTGGAGACTAGGGTTCAAATTTCTGCTCAGCCATGGAAATCCACTGGGTGAACTTGAACAAATCACACACTCTCAGCTTCAGATGGCACCCCCCCCGAACAAATCTTGGAAGAAACCCCCATGATAGGGTCACTTTAGGATCACCATAAGTCATAAATGACTTGAAGGCACACAACAACAGTAACACACTGGTGTAGTGGCTTATGTGTTGGACTAGGACTCCAGAGGAAGAGGGCTCAAATCCCTAGTTAGCCATGGAAGCCCACTGGGTGATCTTGAACAAGTTACATCTCTTAGTCTGAGCAAAAGCAATGGCAAACTCCCTATGAACAACTCTTGCCTAGAAAATCCATTGACTAGATTCACTTAGGAGTTCAAAAATGTGAAAAGCATACAATGACAACAAAAGGTGATTTTATTGCCTGTGTCAGTCACCACGATCCTGAGGTCTACTGATAGAAGGTGGGCTAGAAATACTTAATGTCAGAATCTCATCGACTCTGTCATTAATTGGTTGCTTTTGGTTTATGTTGGATATTTATGTTTATATTTAATAGTTATGGTTAATGTTTAATGGTTCTTAATATAATGTTGTAGGGTATATATGTGAATCTGAATGATCGGAGGTGTAGTGATGGAAAATCCCAGACACTGGTTGGTACCTTTTGTCAAAGATAATTGCCTGGTTGAGGAATACACAGATATGTGGAGGGTGCTGTTTTCAATGGGAGAGTACTGTAGAGCATAAAACAAAAGTAGTAAAGGGATGCTGGGTAATTGGTTAAGAAGGGTAGCATAAAGAGTTGTTTTGATTTATGGACAAATTGTAAAAAGCCAACAAAACTGTAGGGTGGAGTAAAAGGAATATTGGGCTGGCTAGCAGTTTGAAAGCATGCAAATGCAAGTAGATTTACCTTCGATAGAAAGGTAAACAGCGTTCTGTGCAATCATGCTGGCCACATAATCACAGAGTAGTCTCTGACAACACTGGCTCTTTGGCTTAGTAACGGAGATGAGCACCACCGGCTAAGGTCAGATACGACTTGACAACCTTGTCAACGGGGAATACCTTTACCTTTATGGAAATGATAGCAGTTCTGTCTGCAGACATCTTACTGCAAACACTTATGGTTACTGGAATAAAGTCTTTTGTTGTCAACTGCCCTTGAGTTGATCTTGACTCATGGCAACCCTAGAAATGAGACATCTCCAAGACCCTCTGTCCTCCACTGCTCTGCTTGATTCCTGCAACCCCTTAATATTCGTGACCTCCTTAATAGAGTCCATCCATCTGGAATGTGGCCTTCCTCTCTTCCTACTTCCCTCCACCTTTCCCAGCATTATTGTCTTTTCCAATGAGTCCTCTCTTCTCATGATATGTCCAAAGTACGACAGCCTGAGTTTGGTCATTGTGGCTTCCAGAGGGGTTTCCGGCTTGATCTGCTCTAGGATCCATTTCTTGGTCCTTTTGACTCTCCATGGGATGCTCAGCACTCTTCTCAAGCCCCACATTATCTCAAATGCATTGATTTTCTTCCTATCATACTTCTTAATTGTTCAGCTCTCACATCTATATATGGTAATAGGGAATGCAATGGCTTGTATGATTCTAACTTTTGTGCTGAGTTGTATATCTTTGCATTTTAGAAGCTTTTCTAGTTCTTTCATAGCCACCCTCCCCACTCGTAGGGCCTTTATAGACTGCCAGAAATAATGCAACTTGAGTCCACTTTAACTGCCCTGGCTCAGTGCTAGGGAGTCATGGGAACTGTAGTTTATTGTGGCACCAGAGCTCTCTGACAGAGAAGACTCAATGTCTCAGAAAAAACTACAGTTCCCATTATTCCCTAGCACTGAGCCAGGGCAGTTAAAGTGGACTCAAGTTGCATTATTTCTGGCAGTCTGTAAAGGCCCTTAGTCTTTTTCTGATTTCCTGACTGTAGCCTCCATTTCTATCAATGCTTAATCCCAAGTATGGGAATTATTTTACTATTTCTATTTCTTCGTTGTCTAGATTGAACTTGTGAAGGTCCTCCGTGGTCATTATTTTTGTTTCCTTTATGTTCAACATTAAGCCTGCCTTTGCACTTTCTTCTTTGATCTTCCTTAGTAGGTGTTCCAGGTCTGTGAGGTTTTCTGCTAGTACTATGGTGAAAAACAGAAGACTGATTCACTGAATTGGAGTGAGGTTGTGGTTCTTGACAAATAAATGAATAGGAAAATGATCTTAAAGTCCTGCCTTTGTGTCCCAAAATTCAAGGCAGCAAAAAATTTATTCTGAGAGTTCCCTGTTCACACACTGACCAGACACAATTCTACTGCGTTTCAGAAAGATTCTGCATTATGTTCCTTCAGAACATTCCCTACAACTTTTTAAGATAGAAAGGTCTTGTCTGATGTGGAACCCCATTTATGGAGAATCCTCCCCTGGATGGACCACTGCTGTCAATCTGGCACCAAATGAAAACATGTTTGTTCATTAAAGCTTTGGGGTCTTATTGGTTGTACACAAATCCTCACATCTACCTGGTTTTAAATCATTTAACCCCTTTTAATCTTTCTTTCTAACTTGTTTAACATGTTTTAGTATTTTAAATTCATTTTAAAAAATATATTTACACTGTTTTAAATTTGTCAGATTGGTTTCACTGCCCTGAGATCACTAGAGAAAGGATGAGAAATATATATTTAAATAAATGGAAAAAACCCAAACAAATGTCTCACATCCTTCTAATGTTGTTCCCACAGATTTCTTTTGCCACTCTTGGAAACAGGATACTTTGACCAGATCCTTCAGAGCTATTCTTAGAGTTCAATGTGGGCACCAATTTGTTAAGAATTAATTTATTGTGACATGTGAAACTATGAAGAACTGTGAGAGACCTAGATGAATATTGACCTGATATAAAGGAATATTTACAATGCATTCCATAAAAAATAACTGAATATATTGGCTGTAGTCAAGGGTTTTTTTTAATGGAGACATGAGAAATTGATGAGATTGGCCTGAGCAAACATCTTCACCCTATGAACCTATCATAGGGTTTTCTTGGCAAGTGTCTTCAGAAGTGGGTTGCTATTGTCATCCTCTGAGGCTTTGTCAGCTATAAATAGTAGTATTTAGGGTAGAACGCATATATTTAAATACATACATACATACATACATACATAGCAAAACTCATATAATTTAGTGGTACTTTACTTGATGCTACTATCATACAATACATTATATTTTATATGTTTTACTTCTTATAAAGCAAGTTGTTAAATAATGTGAGCCTCCAAGAGTGCTGAGTTATGAATGGAAATAAATACATTACTCATTCCCCCTCCCCAAGAGATCAATGTTAATATATCAGGATTCTGACAGGTTCCTATGCTTTCAAACTAACTGATGCTACAAAAATAATTCAAAGGATTAGACATTCCTTTGGTATAAGACCCAGTTAAGACAATATATACTTTGCTGAATTACACCAATGGCAGAGATGACCCTAGTTTTGTATCATTGATCTGCTCTTAAAATTCACCCAGTGACATATTCCATCAGCCCATCCTCATGCATGATTCCTAGGCTGTAAGCTGTAGCAACAATCATGCTTTCTCTTTAAGAAATGCAAATCAATATTAATTAAAATTAGACAAGGATTTGTGATGGAAGGGGTCCCTGTACTCAAAGGACACAGTGGCTATTAAATAAATTTTAAGACTTATTACTTAAAAGACTTTAAAATGAAGTCAATGTATTGTATATCCTCAGGGAAACTTCCAGGTCTCTGTACCATGGTAAAACATTAAATTATAGGTGCCACAATCAAAGGCAAACACAATTAAGAATCAAGCAGTTAAATGTTATGTGTCACTCTCTAAAGGATCTATATTAGAACATTTAATTAAAACTTTTTCAGAACAGAATTCCACAGTGCAAGTTAAAACCAAATATGGGCCCTTGTTTTGCTCTTATTAAACAACCTGCATATTAAGAACTCCATGTCTTTCCTGTTCATTATCATGATGGCAACATTTGCATTTCTTGATAGACTACTCCTGTTTCTTTACCCGCTTTTTTCCCCTCCTTGTCTTACATCAGTCAGTCGAAAGAGTGCCACCACAGGCCATCATTAACCTTCCAAATCTGCCTCAAAACAAATAGTACAAGAGCTCACTAATTTGAAGATCAAAAAGCCACTTGTCCATTATATAATTGGAATGAAAGGCAAAATGTTGCCGTTCTGAAGAGCATAGTAATTACTAGCTGTTAATTGCTCTCTCGTGGTGGCTCACTTTTAATTAAAAAGAACAGCTCGTCGCAGGCCGATAAGCAATGGCGGAGACCACTGGTTTAATCAACAAAGCAGAAAAATTCGTTTCTGCTGTGGCCAACAACAGCTTGAGAAATCTTCAGATGTCCAATTGAGATTAAAAACTGTCTATTTAGTGCAGTCAGATTTTATTTTAAACCAAGGAAATGACTATTTGAAGCCTTCCAGCACGAGTGTCCCCACTACACCCCCACTGGTGCTTGCAGGGACTAATCGCTTGCTTGTGGTTGTGATCACTCAAGTAAAGAAATTTAGCTACTTTCCTCTTGACTCCATCATTCTTGGGTAATTGGCCTGTCTGAGGTGAGCACTTTTTTTTTAGGAGGGAAAAAAAGAAAGGAAGAAAGAAAATGCTTTAAAGTATGGAAGGCCCACAGACTGTGCATTTAATTACTGTTCATATTTCATGCAGTCAAACAGAATTTCATTTAGAAGAAAATGATTTACCTATCTTTAAAAAGCCTTCGTATGCATGGTTCTGAGTCCCATGCTCCCCCCTCTTTCTACCATCCTATTTACATGCCAAAAAAAAGAAGGGGAGTAAGTATTCAGAACATCAGTGTTAATACTTTAAGAAGCTTCTGTCTTTTTTAATCTACAGGACACATAAGCAGCCACTTTCTTGATGGCAAATAATGCCACATCTCAGGACAACTGTTTCTTTAGTTAAGCAGGTTATATCTTGGTGAAGTGGAGTCATTTTGCCTCCAATGGTTCATCTCATCTCTCTCCAGCAGTGAAGAGTTACGACCATTACTAGCTTCACTTCATCCACTCTTTTCTTAACAACTCCCAGGTCCCTGAAGACATTTTGTATTTGGCTCTCAGGTGTTTGATATGTACATGCTTCTGGTGAATTCTGTTTCATTCTACAGAATGAAGCAGAAGAGAGATGCATATTGGGCCCTCTTGGGCTATCTGGCCTTATTGGGCCTTAGTCCAACACATAATTAGGCACACTTCAGTCCATTGATTTCAATGACTTTAAGTCCTCTGAACTTTGTGTTACAGTCTCGCCAAGTCTTTCTGCTTAGCTTCAAATCCTAAATCCTGTGAGAGAAATATTTTATGATATAATGTAAGAGAAAAGGAAATTTGAGTTGTTCTGCCCAGATATTGCTTAACATTTTTTGTTGTCCTCCTGTTATATCAAGAGCTTTTTGAGAATTAAACAGACTACCTCAGAAGATGGTAGACAACCCTTTGCTAGCATTTAAATATAGGTTTGATGGCTGCCTATTTGTATTTTTTACCTGTGGATCCCTGTACTAGAGAGGGATTGGACTAGACAGATCCCCTTCCAACTCAATGATTTTATGATTCTATGATTCTAAAATGTCTTATAGATATGGACAAACCTTGTTGTTGTTGTTGCTGTTAACTGCCCTCGAGTACATCTTGACCCATGGCAACCCTGTGGATGAGACATCTCCAAGACTCCCTGTCCTCCACTGTTCTGCTTAGTTCCTACAAACTCATACCCATGACCTCCCTAATAGAGTCCATCCACCTAGCATGTAACCTTCCTCTCTTTCTACTTCCCTCCACCTTTCCTAACATTATTGTTTTTTCCAATGAGTCATCCCTTCTCATGATGTGTCCAAAATACGACAGCCTCAGTTTTGTCATCTTGGCTTACAGGGAGATTTTTGGTTTGATCTAGGACCCACTTGTTTGTCTTTGTGACTGTCCATGGAATCCTCAGCACTCTTCTCCAGCACCAGATCTCAAATGCATTGATTTTCTTTCTATCTTGTTTCTTGACTGTCCCACTCCCACATTCATACACGGTATTGGGGGGGAAATGGCTTGTTTATTCTAACTTTTGTGCTCAATTTTATATCTTTGCATTTTAGGATCTTTTCTAGCTCTTTCATAGCCGCCCTCCAAAACAGCCTTCCCAAACCTGTTGCCATCAAGCTATTTTCAAATTTAAGTCTCCTGAGTCTTCAAAGGTGAGCACCTTTGGCCATATTAGTTGGGACTGATGAGAGTTTCAGTCCAAAACATCTGGAGGGCACCAGGTTGAAGAACACTCTTTTAAAACTTATGGGCATGTTCTAATGGTCTAAATACCCTAAAGGCACCTGATCCCATCCAATCTTCAAAGCTAAGCAGGGCCAGCCCTGGATATTACTTGGGCTACAGCAACAAATATCAGGTGCTGTAGACTATATTTCAGATGAAGGAATTTGCAAAACCACCTCTGAGTGATCTTTGGAGCTGCTGAATCACAAAGATGGATCCTTCCACAGAGACTTACAGTCTTTGGGAAGATATCAGATATTTGAGAAATGAATTTATGAAAGAGTTGAAAGAATTGAAAGAAAGGCTGAAGGACGATCTAAGAAACAAACTTAAGGAATTTTTAAATGCTTGGAAGCAAATGGTTGGGATTAGAACATAAAATGGAGAGAAAGTGGAAAGACTGTAAAGTCAATTTGAAATCATAAGTGAAGAAAAGGGGAAAGAAATGTATGTGAGTGAAGAAGACCAACCTGAGTTGGTGTATGAATTAACTTTTAAAGCTGAGATAAATGTTAAATATTGTGACAATGTCAAGATGGTTGTGGATGCAATGTTGTCCCAGGAGACTTGTGTCAGGGCATGGAAAATTGAGAAAGATTAGTTTGGAGGGGGGAGGATAGAATTTGCTATTGGTGGGTGGAAATTTGGGGATGGAAAGAATGTTTTGCTCAGAGTGATGCTTTTATTTCAGACAGTATTTTGTTTGGTATACGATGCACCACTTAAACAAATCCAAAGATGAATGTTTAAATTTATAAGGCAGGAGAAGAAACCAAGAGTTAAATTTAAAATGAAGAAGTTAGAAAATGTTTGGTAAATGGGTTATGAATTTTGGCTAAAATGTGCTAATGGGTTAGTGGGACAATATGTGGTTAAAAATTTGAAACTTTGAAAATGTTTGCTTTTTTTTTAAATGCCTACAAAATGAATATTTATTTCAAAAAAATACAAAATGATCTACAGTTGCCATAGAATGTTCTGATGATTTTAAAGAGCCCTTTTTTAAAAATTATTTTTATGAAATGAGGTATCTTTCTGATAGGATGTTTTTTAAAATTGTTTAGAATGTATAAATAGACTTTAGATGTTAGGGAAAATGTAGTGATGTTTTAATATATGGGATAGACATACAGATTTAAATGTAGGCATTGGTATAGCTGGAAAAGAGATGTGGAAGAGGATCAAAGATTTAAATATGAGGAGGCATTCAACATTATTCACTCATGAGTTGGTCACTCATCTCCTCCCCTACGGATTGGAGCTGACCATAGTCTGGGGGTGGAGATCCAGGTTGTGTGGGGGCAGGGAAGGTATGGCGGCAACAGAGTCAACAAATGTTACAAAAGAAGGAGGGATCGATGTCTAATATCTATCCCTCCTTCAGTTGACTCTGTTTCCTGGGATAACTTGGAGGGCGTGCCAACCATTCCACTGACCCTTAACCTGCTCCTTTGCAATGCCAGGTCGGTTAAAAACAAAACTCACATCATCCACGACCTCTTAGTGGATGAGGCTGCCGACCTGGCATGCTTCACTGAGACCTGGCTGGGGGATGCCAGCTCCGCGACCTGGGCGCAGGCCCTCCCAGCCGGGTACTCAGTTAGTGAGCGGGTGAGGGAAAGTGGGCGGGGGGGTGGCATAGCCTTGGTTTATAGGAACACCTTAACCCTGATCAGGAAGCCTATCCGGAAAACGACGCACATCGAGTGTATGTACCTTAGCCTGAAGACCAGGGATAGTTTGGGGATTCTGTTGGTATACCGGCCACCCCGTTGCTTAACAGACTCCCTGACCGAGCTGACCGCCCTGGTTTCTGAGTTGCTGTTGGAGTCGCCCAGGCTTTTGGTTCTGGGCGACTTCAACATCTCACTCGAAACCAGTTTGCAAGATCTAACTGGCGCGGCTCGGGAGTTCATGGATACCATGACAAACATGGGCCTATCCCAGTTGGTCAACGGGCCCACACATTGTGCTGGTCATACCCTTGATGCAGTCTTTAGTACGGAGCAGGAATATCCGTGGGCAGAGATCAAAAATACCACTGCCCTGTCATGGACGGATCACTTTCTGATCAGAGCTGAACTAAAGGCTACTGTTCACCCTCCCGGGGGTGGTGGACCCATTAGAACGGTCTGCCCTCGAAGGCTAATGGAACCAATTGGCTTCCAGAAAGCCTTAGAGGGTTTAATGGTTGGCAACGCCGGAGATTCTGTTGAAGCCCTGGTGGACACTTGGAACATCGACCTCACCAGGGCTATTGACACAATCGCTCCCAAGCGTCCTTTCCAGCCCGCTTCGAATCGTAAGCCCTGGTACACCGAGGAGCTTAGGAGGATGAAGCGAGCTGGACAACGACTAGAGTGCGAATGGCGTAAGTCTCGTCTCTCATCCGACAGAACTCGCCTTAGGAAGCATCTTGATTCCTATAGGGAGGCTTTGCGTGCAGCACGGAAATCCTTCTGTTCTGCACGCATTGCGTCTGCAGAGTCCCGCCCGGCAGAGCTGTTTAGGGTGGTGGGGGAGTTGACGAAGGTTCCACCTGCGCCAAACCCCCTACTCAACCCGAAGACAGCCTGCTGCGAGGCCTTTAATATTCACTTTGCAGATAAAATCTCTCGGATAAGAGCCAACTTGGACGCCATTGTTTTGGCAGAATCCGTAAATGAGGCTTCCAGGAACTCCATTGATGGCACTTTACTGGATCAATTACAACCTGTGAGTACTGATGACGTGGACAAGCTACTTGGAATGGTGAGGAAGACGACTTGCCCCCTCGATCCCTGTCCATCTTGGCTGGTCGTCCGGGGGGGATGCGTTGAGGGTGTTCCTTCGGGACACGATCAATGCATCATTCAGGGAAGGCAAGGTACCATCTTGTTTAAAGGAGGCGGCGGTTCGGCCACTCCTGAAGAAGACTTCCCTGGATCCCCTGGATAGAAACAACTATAGACCAGTCTCCTTGCTCCCGTTTTTGAACAAGGTCATCAAGAGGGCAGTTGCTTCCCAACTCCAAGCAGTCTTGGATGAAACCGATTATCTCGACCCATTTCAAACCGGCTTCAGGACAGGATTTGGGGTTGAGACTGCCATGGTTGCTCTGACCGATGACCTCCACCTGAGTATCGACAGGGGTAGTGTGACCCTGTTGGTGCTCTTGGATCTCTCAGCAGCCTTTGACACCATAGATCATGCCATCCTCTTAGATCGTCTGAGAGAGCTGGGAATTGGAGGCACTGCTTTGCAATGGTTCCGTTCCTTCCTCTCGGGCAGATCTCAGAGGGTGAGGCTCGGGGATAGTTGCTCATCTAAAATCGAGCTTAATTGTGGTGTCCCTCAGGGCGCCATCCTGTCCCCGATGTTGTTTAATATTTACATGAAGCCGCTGGGGGAGATCATTCGGAGGCATGGAGCTCGGTGTCTTCAGTACGCTGACGACACCCAGATATACCTCTCCATGACCAGATCACCGTCTCAGACTTCGGATGGCATCTCACCTCTTAATGACTGTCTCAGAGCGGTAATGGGTTGGATGAGGGAAAACAGGTTGAAGCTGAATCCAGACAAAACGGAGGTACTTACAGTCACAGGCCCGAAGCCAGATCTGGGAATACAGTCTCCAGTCCTGGATGGAGTCACACTCTCCTCTAAGGACTGTGTTCGCAGCTTGGGGGTGCTCTTAGATTCATCGCTTCACATGACTAGTCAGGTAAGTGCGGTGGTCAAGAGCGCCTGCTATCAGCTTCGGCTGATACGCCAACTGCGCCCTTATCTGGACATGAGGGATCTGGAAACTGTAGTGCATGCCCTGGTAACCTCACGTTTGGATTACTGCAATGCTCTCTACATGGGGCTACCCTTGTGCCTAACCCGGAAACTTCAATTGGTACAAAACATGGCAGCCAGACTAATTACCGGTACATCTAGGAGGGAGCACATAACACCGGTGCTTAAATCCCTCCACTGGCTGCCGATTAGTTTCCGGGCGCAGTACAAGGTGTTGGTTTTGACCTTTAAAGCCCTACATGGCTTGGGTCCATCTTATCTTAGGGACCGCCTCTCCCCGTATGATCCCCCCCGCGCCCTGCGGTCCTCTGGGATGAATCTGTTACAGCCAATAAGAACTAGGCTGTGTCAGACCTCCCAGAGGGCCTTCTCCGCAACCGCTCCCAGACTCTGGAATGGCCTGCCGGATGAGATCCGTCTTATTACTACTCTTGCTGCTTTTAAGAAAGCAGTAAAGACGGATCTCTTTTGGCAGGCCTTCCCGGAATAGCGTTTAGCTGGGAGATGAGTTTTTAGAGTTTTTAGAATTGCTCCACTGATTCTGTTTATTTTTATTTTTAACTATGTGGCATTTTTAATCTGATTGCAGTTTAATCTTATTTTAAGGGGATGGAAGGGCGGGATTATGAGATGGGGGAATGACTTTTAACTCTGTTCTGTTTTTAATCTTGTTGTACCCCGCCCCGATTGCCACGCAGAGGGGCGGGTTATAAATAAAAATTATTATTATTATTATTATTATTATTATTATTATTATTATTCAAGAAGGAAGAATGGACCCTGGAGATTATAAAATATAGCAGAAATGGATATAATGTTTGATTTGCTTAGAGAAAAGTTATTGACAGTTTCCTAAAGATTTGGCAGGAAAAAGAAAAAGGTGATTAGGTGAGTTGATAATTAATGAGAATAAATTATTGGAAGAAGAGGATAACTGTATTGGTAGTGAGGGAGCTATGAATAACTGTATGTACTCATAACTGCCATAAGGAAGATTGGAAGCCATATTTTTGGTTTGGTCTTTGTTTTCTTTGTTATTTTTTCTTTTCTTTCACTCTTTTCCTTCCTTCCTTCCTTCTTTCCTTCCTTCCTTCTTGTATTTCCATTCTTTTTTCTCTTTTTAGTTTGTATAAGTTTTACTATATTTTTAAACTTATAGTTAAAATATTATATTTAAAAAACTGAAAGAACAAACAATAGTTTCGAATCAGTATTGTTTCTTTACAATATAGATCCTATTTTGGAGAAATAGAGGTGGAAGAAGAGGGAATCTGTATGTGTGAGCGAGACTGAAAGATAAACTTGTGTACAGTTCTAGGGTGCTATAATTCAAAGGGGATCTCCTCAGGGAAAGCCCCATTCCTTGTGCTTTTAAAATGTTGTGTTTACTCCTTTTGCTTACTCTGAGAAGCAATATGTGATTACAAACAAGCTCTGACATGATTACTTTTATTCTGATCCTTTTGGGAAGGACAACGTTCCATCGTCTCCTCTTCCAAAGACAGACTGTTCCTACTGAGTTGAGTACAATTTTGCATCAGTTGAAGCAAGCTGAGGAAGGAACAGGAGAAGCAGAAGAGAAGAAAGCAAGACATTTTAAAACCAGATGAGAAATCAGGAATGAAGAGGAAGAAGAATGGCTGCCCTGCATTGCATTAGTGTTGAATGCTATATAGGTACAGTCTGTATACATGTGCACATTTGCCCTGTATCCATATAGTCTATACCCAGATTGCTGATATGTACTCTGATGCAATTCACATGTAATGGAGTATACATGTGTTAATTCTGGAATTTCTGGGTTTACATTGCTGTCAAAGTATTCAAATGTCTTGATTATTTAATAATAACAGTAAAAATCTTCTAAAATATGTTTTTTTAAAAGAAAAATTAAGCAATTATTAAAAAGTGATCATAAAAGTACTGTTGATATGGTACACAGAAATAATTCCTGGCATGGTCAGTGGGTTTAGAATAGAACTGTGATATCTGGGAAATTACCACTTCTTCCTAAACATTTATAAACACAAGGTAGTTCAACTGTAGAGTGTTTTTTTCCCAAAAAATGTTTTTTTTTCAAATTTTCAACAGTTACAAAATATTGAAAACTGAATAAAAAAGCTAGTGAAAGTCACAAATATTTAATAAGAAGGCGGGAAAGGGGAAGAAAGCAAGTCTGACAACTCTACACTTCAGGTTTCAAAACAAAGAGTTAAAAATAGGATGAGATGGTATACAATAAATCATATATCCAATTAATGCTCAGGCCTATCTGCTTTTATGCAAATATGGGCTGGATTCTGGAATGCAGCTATAGTCAAGGATTCCTGAATGGTGGGACCAGGGTATGTTGTGCCTCCCTAAGACTAGGCTAAGGGCCTGACCTCCCACCTACCCCCAAAATGATGTGGCAAAATTAAGCTATCAAGACTCCTATGTCATTGAGCCTCCTAAGACATTATCAGTTAGAGGTGTATAAAATGATCAAACACTAAGAAATATTAAGACAGCTGTAGTCATTGAGCCTTCCCAAGAATAATAAGGGCTGCCTTCACTCTGTGTTCTGCACACTAACTTGGGGAGGAAGCTACACTAGAGGACACTTTCAAGTACACCTTGTGCTTGTAAGAGTCTTCATATTTAAGAATGTTTCAGTAATAATGGTTGGGCAAAGTATTTTCAGCCTAAAACACACAAGCAAAATGACATGGCTTCAGGCTAAGTTTAAGTTGGAGGCATGGTATTTACATAAGTCATGCCCTGAACACAGCCTGAAGGTGCAGAAGCTGCGTCATTTGCAAAGAACTGGGCCAAGAAGGAGTGGATAGAATGTGCTCTTTCCAGGGGCCCAGTTCAGGACCGCAGCAAGACAAGGCACATGTGGTTGCACAAATGGTGCCAGAGCAATCGCTCATTGCTCTCTTCAGCCTGTCTGTTTCAGACCTTCGTTCTCCATGCAAATACTTGCAAGTAAGCAAAAATAATAACAACTTGCCTTCTAATGTTGAGCCCCCATCTTAAAAACAGTCACAGGGTCCTAGCTGTAGGACTCATCCTCCCATTCTCTAGGTTCAAAGCTGCTGTTGGATGATTGCTGTGCTGATGGTATTAACAGCAGTTCACTCCTCCACTGTCCTCTCTAGTTGGTACATTTCATTTTGTTTTCATTTTGCCCTCCCTGAGCTCTCTTCAAGTTCCTTTCCTCTTGCAAATGTTCTCCTCTCCCACTACACTAAGGTGGGCAAAGTGTGTCCCATAGGCTGTCCCAGAAGCCCCTATCATGTCCTCAGAAACACCTTAAAAATCAATTATTTATTTTGCCCCAAATCCAGTGGCATCACTAAGGAGGTATGGTGTAGTGGTCCACACCAGGTGACACCCTAAGGGGGGAACACCACTGGTCTTCAAACATCTGCCTTTTGGCAGAAACAGGCTGTGGTGACTGCCTGCATCCCTTTAAAATGCTGGAGCTGAGTAAAAGAGATGGTGTGAGTTGGAGGAGGCTCAGTGGGAGGAGAAAAGAGCCCCGGGGTTTTTAAAAATTAAATTAATTTTAAACTTAATTTTAATTTTTTTAAATATTTTAATTCTTCTAAAATTTTCTTTAAAAACATCACCTTTTACCAAATTTTCACTTCAACCAAATAAAACTATGTATATGTAAACACATTTTGGCTGTGCATATAATATTGTAATTTGAAGATATAATTTTAATTTTGTTAGTCGTTTGTCAACTATTACCATTACTTTCCATGATATACATGAATTATGATTATTGAGTAACAATAGTACAAAAAACATTACTAAGGATTCTGTATGGTGTGGTATGGGAGAAGGTCACTGGGGGGGGGGGGGGAACACCATGAGTTACCATACCAGGTGATGCCAATCCTAGTGATGCTGCTGCCCAATCCCTCACCAAATGACTGAAAAGCCTCTATGAAAAACAGCAGGTTTGTCCATACCACCATTGAAGCTACTCACATACCTGAAAAAGGCACAAAATTCAGCTAAAAAGTGGTGGAAAATAAATGGGAAAGTGACATGATGGCTTCTAATCAAATCAGATATGGCCCACCAGGAGTGTGGGGTGAAAAATGGCCACTGCCTCCTCCCCTGCTCTACACATAGACAAAATCTTACCCAGAATTTTTTATGGTGGCTTCTTAGGACAAAAGGCATGTGCTCCAAGCAAATTGTGGGGGAAAACACTACATGCTACATATTTCCATAAAATGACATGTTTATCAATTCACACAATCATGTTTTCATTCTTTGCAGGTATAGCTGGATACTCATTCTGTACCTAGGTATAGATAAAGAATGAACACAAGTCCAGAGATTCTCACAGACATCAGAATATGTGGACATACAGTGTGAACATATGCACATTACAACATCTGAACAACTATCTATTTAATTTCAAAAACAGATATCCCTTGCTTTGGACACTCCTCCAGACTATGTGATGCAGTCCCTGGTTCCAAAACTGCATACAAAAATATGCATATTATATAAAGTTGTGTACAAAAATGCATGTGGTAGATAAAATTACTATGAAAATAATTTTCCTGATATTTGAAAATTTCAGATTGATGAAGAAGTTAGACAAGACATATTTATGGCTGAATACTTCCAAAAATGACAGAGATTAGTCCAGTTTGTCCATCCTTAATCTGCACCTCTCCAACTTTGGCTTTGTTTTTTTAATTGAGCAAATGGTCTTCATAGGCAATAGCCTATTTTATCAGATGCAGCAACTGTGTCTGTTTTACAACAGGAAATCATTTGCCTTGACTAGAGCTCCTGCCTCACCACAACTTTACTAAAATATTTGGACTTCCTTCTGACTTGCCATCTGAGCAACTGGGAAACTAATCTGACCTGATAAAATCCCATTCAGTGTTCCCATCTCAATCTGCATCCTCCTACGCCCACATACCACTAGATAACACGGGCTAGCAACAATGTGTTTATCCAGAGACTTTTCTGCACATTTGTTTTCCTGTGTTCATTCCCGCCAGCCCGCTCGCCTGCTCTGGCTGCACCCAAACATGATAACTCTGTGACCTCTTATGTTCACTTTGTGATAACACCGTCTGTGAAGAAATTTCTTCTCTTCTCCCTACCCGCTCCTTTCTCTTGTTACCAATCTTCAGTCAGCACCTGTCACCAGAAAGAGTTTGGACTTTCACAGTTTTCTCTTGTTTCTCTAGGCTTTTTCTTTCTCATTTCTTTTTTTTTTCTTTCACTCTCCGTCTCGTTTTAAGGTTTATCAGAGGAAACACTTGCACCACGAAGGATGGCCTCCACACTGAGACAGATTAATCCGAGTTGAGTGAACTTCCTTAATACAGAGGGCCCTAATTATTATGAAGGCACTTAAAACACAATGAGAGCTGACATCTGACAGACCATTCTCTGCCAGCTTTGCATTGTCTTATTGTCAGACTCTGTCAGTTCCCAGCCTTAATTACATCCTGTTTACAAACATTAGGCCTGACTTCAGATGAAGTCTTAACAAAGGTTGACAAAGGTCAGGGTCATATCGCAAGGATGTTATCTGTCTGTGTGCTCCTACTGATAAAGAAAGAGGAGGAAGAAGATGTGAGATGGTTTGAGCAGATAATCTTGGGAGCCTGTACACACAGGCAAAATTGGGGGGGGGGGGGAAGCAAGGGGTCCCTCTAAAAATGAGAGAAGGTTGAATCGAAAGCTTGGACTATCAACAACTGACAAATTTGTAAGCTGTTTGTTGAACATACTTGGGGTGTTTGCATCTAACTATGCAAAGACCCCAAGTATGTTCCACAAACATAGCTTACAGATTTGTCATTGTTGATAGTCCAAGCTTTGGATTCAACCTTCTCTCATTTTTAGAGGGACTCCTAGGCCAAATCCAGGATAAAACAGACAGGGAGAGCTACAAAATATTGGCAAAACCTATCCTCTTCACCCTGATCCTTCTCCTCACCTCCTGTAGGAAGACCCTGTTTCTTTTCAATGTTTTATTCAAGCTAAACTAGAAAGAGTACATGAACCTGAGTGAAAGGACCCCCCCACACACAAAAGATTTTCAGCATCATGAAAATACAGAAAATTGAAAAATAGTACAAAAATCATGGACTTGATTTATTTTATGTTGGAACAATTGTTTTAAGAGGATGCCTATCAATATATATAAAGGTTTATTGTTGTTGTTTTGCATCTAATATAATTGGTGGTAATAAGTATAAAAAGGAAGAGATTGGCATGAATGCAATATGATGTTAGTGGAGGAAGAGAATGCATTTTGGTTTTCCTTTGTGTTTTTTCCAGTTGGCTCAACTTTTCATCAAATCATAGGATCATAGAATCATAGAATTGGAAGAGACCATAAGGGCCATCCAGTCCAACTCCATACCACACACGAATACAAAATCAAAGCACCCCTAACAGATGTCCATCCAGCCTCTGTTTCAAAACCTCCAAAGAAGGAGATTCCACCACTCTCCGAGGAAGTGTGTTCCACTGTCAAACAGCTCTTACTGTCAGGAAGTTCTTCCTAATGTTGAGGTGGAATCTCTTTCCCTGTAGTTTGAATCCATTGCTCCATGTCCTATCCTCTGGAGCAGCAGAAAACAAGCTTGCTCCATCCTCAATACGACACTCCTTCAAATATTTTTAAAAAAATTAATAGTTTGTACAACTGATTCTGCAGCCAATTACACAACTAGTTGTAGAAATAGATGACCATAAGCACAACATCATTTCCATTAGAAAAATGACACTACCGGACATTGGCTTACAGAGGACATATTCTGAACTGTGCAGTGTTGTATTCTACTGTGTGGGGATTAAATATTGCAAAATGTAATAATGTTTTATAATATGTTTATAATAAAAGTTGATATTGAAAAGAAGAGGTTGTTGTTTTGTTAAGCTTCTCTTTTTTTAGTGTATTATTATTAGTAGTGTATTTTTAGTGTATATTTAGTGTATTATTATAATTGCATTAGACTGTGGGATTTCCTATCTACATGCCGAAATGATTTGACTGGACTTGTCTACTTTGCATCTTTACTTGAGGCAGGAGTGAAATTTCCACCTCTGCTTTAAGAAATCTTGGGTTTGCCTTTTATGATATCTATTACACAGCTCTCTCCTAAGAGATATCCACCTAGTCATTTCCCTAATTAGTTTCCATAGCAAAAAGGGGGGAAATTCAACTGGATACCTATTGGGTAATTATGAATATTTAACTCACAGTTATGTATCTGTAACTGTGATGTATTCATGATCCCTATGTAGCCCCTAGTTTAGGGAGCGGGTGGGAATGTCAGGCAGCCACCTCTTGGTCAACAGGGTTATAGACCATTGTCAATTCCAGCAGCTGCTTACCAAAAAATGAGATTTAGAGAAGAGATGATCTGGCTGGAATCCACTACATAACATTGTAGGTATGGTTGAATGTACAGTTGCCCCTCCATTTTCACAGGGGTCTGTTCTGGACACCCCTGCAAAAGTGGAAAAATGCCAATATTCAAGCCCCATTGACTTGAACAGGGGTGCACAACCATGGACACATGCCATGGGTGTGTGCCCCATTTTAATCCCCTCAGTTTGCCCCCCCACAAACACGTGAGGGGTGCAGACTTGAAGTCCACAAAAACAGAGGGGCAACTGTAGTATGTAATGATTATAAGTCAGCCCTCTATATTCATAGATTCTTTATCCCCAGATTCAACCATCCATGGGTTAAAAATATTCCAAAAATATATAAATTCCAAAAATCAAACCTTGATTTTGCTATATTATACAGGGGACAACATTTTACTATAACATTATATATAATGGAACTTGAGTATCCATGGATTTTGGTATCCACAGAGGGTCCTGGAACCAAACCCCAGTGGATACCAAAGGTCCAGTGTACAGGATTCCCTGTGGACCTTAAAAGATATTCCTTTGCATTTGTCTCCTATTCTGCTGTGATTTAACACACGTTATTTTAGGTGGCAAAGCTTTCAGCTAAATTGATTGTTCATTGCACTGCTATCTCAGTTTTGGTTGTTTTACAATGTAATCCTAGGGGCATGAACTGGTAGGTAAGTCCCACTGAGTGCAATGGGGCTTACTTCCACATAAGCCAATTTAGATGTTGTTATTATGCTTCAATTATTGTGTGATTTTAATTAGCGAGAATGAAATTTTGAAATGCTTTATGCTATGTTAGGTATCTTCAAATAGAAAGTCAATGGAATAACATCTTGAAATTCTAGAGAAGATTCAATGCATGTAGACAGTTATAATTAGACAATACATTCTTCAAAAGCAATAGCGGTCACCACAGGCATGTTGAATCCAACTTGCTATAAGGGCAACTCCACAAGATCAGATGCAGTCACTCTGAGGCCAGAGAATTCAATACAGGCTCTACAAGGCTATTCAGCAATTTGAAAGAGGGAAGCTATTCTGAAGATACACTCAAAATTCCTTCGTCAAGTGCAAGAAATGGTAAGAGGAAGGATTTACTGGGATCTAAAGAAAGGTCTAGAACTGCTCAAATTGTATGCATTCTGATGAATTACTGAATTGCTCCAGATTATTAATGGACTGATTTGTATGCTCAAGTTGGTACACTGAGGATGTGAGATGAATGGACCCAGGGAGAAGCTGTTCCATGGTGAAATGATTGCATCTTTGTTTCACAATCTTCCTTAGTAAACATATCAGGCCACATTTACTTCCCTTGCTCAAAACACACACACACATACACACATGCACACTTTAAACAAATAGAGCTGGGGCAATAAAAGGGAGCAAATTGAGACCAATCACATGATTACAGTGCTACATCTTGAACTCTGGGTGGAACCAGCATGCATTTTCACTCTGACAAAGAGTGAAAGGGGACATTGGTGGCAGGGTGGATAAAAACTGATGGTTCACTAAAAATTGATTTTATTTAAATTAGACTTTTTAATATTGTAAATAAAATATTAATTATCATAACCTCCTTTTCAAAATATCAGTCAAAACTAAATCTTAGCACAAACATGCTCACTAAACCTATGTTTACAGTCATAAAAATGAGGCAATGCTTCTGTCACAATCATACACTTTGAGTTACAAAGATGAAAAAGCAAGAAAACCCATATTGTTGCTTCACTCCATGAATAAAAATGACATTGGGAGTGCATACCTTCCCTCATTTCATAGCTGAAATGAGGGACATATGTGGCCAAGCAACATATGAGTGTGATCAAGATGGCAAAAGTTATTAATGTGGAAAATACATAAACTAGGAGAGACTGCAGTAATTTGCTTTTTCCTTGCTTTTGCCTAACCCTACTGGGAAGGCCAAGATTCCACACTCTCCTCTCCTCCCTGCCATGTTAAATGAGTGCAAACCAGTTTTGCACCTTTGTGAGAGGGGATGGTTAAAATGGAGTCTGAAGAAGCCATTTTCTATGGCTTAGCACAGCCTGGATTTTTGTGACTCTTTCTCAGGCAGCATTGTTAAAAATAGCTAACACAGCAACCTTGAATTTTTGGAACTAGACAGCTGCCAGAAGCTTCAAAGGCAAGGCCTGGACAAGAAATAATTTGCTAAGCTTGCTAAATTCAAAATAGAAAGATAGGAGATGTCTGAGTTTGGGGATGGAATATAGGGTCAGCTTCACCAAGACTGGTTTGAGACAGAAAGACAGAAAGGGAAGTGTTTGATGGGTGACAGTTGTAGAAATTGATGTGTTCGACCAAGTATAAAGCAACGAAGTTGTGAAAATAGAATGGAGACATCAAGAGGAAGATGTCAAGTTGGCCCGAACAATTGACCAAGGTGTGGATCTGGGGTGCCAAATAAGTTTGTGCATGCCAAGTAGAAGTGTAATATGCAGTCAATATAGGAGCAGTTAAAATTGTAGTTTGTAACCAATCATAAATCTGGGTTATGCATATGTTATTGTAACCACAAATTAACTGTATAAAAATATCAGTTTTGCAAGAACAAAGGGTCCCTCTCTGTTTGAGACACCCGTATGCATACATATGTATCTGGCTCTGGAAAATAAACTGCTTCCTGATCAAGAAAACTCGTCTCTTTTGCCTGTCGGTTGGGCTCCTGAGACTGCCATCCTAAAAGACCTGGGGCAACACCTTGAACTCAATTTTCACCAATTGAAGTAAAGTGAGTACAGAGGGGGAAGTTGGAGGAGAAGGAAGAAATTGGGACATTGTAAAAACAGGCAGTATCTGTACCCTGGAGAGCTGGATCTCACGGTAAGTTACTTTTCTATTGTTAATTGAGCTAAAAATTATTACTTACCTTTTATTGCCCTTTGTCCCTGTTCCTCACATGGCCAAGAAGTAGTGGCGTCTCCCTGCATTAAAATCCCTACAGACCATCCAAACTGGCAACAGATTAATATCTGAGACTAAATGTAGGCCTATGACTTGAATACCTTCAATTTTTTCTCCTGTACGATTTTTAACATCTTTGCCTGATGAAGAAGCCAATGAAGTTTCAAAAACTTACATGATGCATTTTCTGCATTTGGTTGGCCAAAAAGGTATCATTCTTTAGTGGATTTTGGATTTTGCAGTATCTAGCCAGGTAGTAAGAGGAAAAGTGGAAAGAAACACCTCTAGAAGAGATGTTCTCTAAATCCTATAAATAAATGAATCAATAGATAAATTTACATCCTCATAATTTTCATAGCCAAAGAGGGGTCCTAATTCTTGAGTGTGAAACCATGAGATCTCCTCTTAAGGTCTTCCTTTCAACAGAAAACCAAAGAACTAAATAACTACCACCATGTGGATAATTAATTCATTATTGGTATGTAACAGGTTTGCATGTGTTCACTCATAACCCCTTTCTATCCTGTTTCCTCATCAATGTGCTTTTTAAAAAAAAAATGTGAAAATTCATATTTAAATATTTTTAGAAAAAGGTTGTTACAAAATTTGTATTTCTAAAGGTAGTTTCCCTTCAAAACTATGCATTTCTGGTAATATTTTTTCCTTAAATGTACATATTAGATGTAATTTGAAATATATTTTGAAATATATTTTGAAAGTTGAAAACTGCATCACAGTATACATAGAAGAGCACAATCTTTAAAAATGTGTTCCCATTCTCAAATTAGTCCTGGAAATGTGATTCAGGTTTGTTTGCTTAGACCAGGGGTAGGCAACCTAAGGCCCAGGGGCCGGATGCGGCCCCCCGAGGCCTTTGGACCGGCCCCACCACCGCCGCTGCTGCCGCCGCCTCTGCTGCCTGCCATGATGATATTGATTACTGTTGTTATTACTTGTTCTTGGGTTTTTCTTGGCAAAATCTCCACAGGGGTTTTGCCATGGCTTTTCTGTGGCTGAGAGAGTGTGCATGCGTATTTTTTTAATTTTTTAATAAAAAATTATTTTATTTATTTATTTATTTATTTTTGGTGCTTCGGCCCCCAATTGTCTGAGGGACAGCAATCCAGCCCCCAGCTCAAAAAGGTTGCCTACCCCTGGCTTAGACCCATGGATAGAATGAAATCCTTGAGCATTCCTACCAAAGCTGATTTATTTAGATGTTTCTTATTTTGCAGGTGGAATAGGCATTTAGTTTATATTCTCTCTATACTAGCCAGTTCTTAAAGTTTTTTTTAAAAAAAAATGTGAGCAAATATTTAATATACCCACTTTTTTCTCATCTAAGAGTACCTTCTGTTTACAGTAAAGTAAATCCCTCTATGTTCATTGGGCTTACTTCCAGGTAAGCATACATATATTTCCAGTGAGAATTATAGGAGCAAAGCATTCAGAAACAATTAGGATTAAAAGCAAGTCTCATTGACGTCTATATTTTATTAGCTTGGAAGATACAGGACTCTAGGCAGAGGGGTACTAGTAAGAAACAAAGGGTCTGTGGCATAGAAAATCAAATCAAAAGAAAAGAAAAATAATAAAACGCATGGAATGGAGTTATTGTTCATTCACTTCACAAGTGTTATCAATCATTGCTACAACTCACCCTCCAAGCTGAAACAGGTTAGTGCAAGTGGCTGAAGACGACAGAAATATAAAACTAATATTTCACAACAGTTCTGCAACAAGTCTGCAGCACCACACTTAACTAACCCAAACAAGAAAATCCAATTTTAAAGCGGGAGGGGAAAAGACTGAAAAATGAAGCTGAGTTTCTGTGGCCAATGTTTTGCAATGCAGTACCTACATTGTTTTCATTGTTGAGGCCTGCCAGCCGGCCTGCCTATCAGCCTCCTAGTTTTCTTCCAGACTCCAGCCCCCCTCAGAACTGCATGCTTGTGATCAATGGTGGACATCATAATTGAGCTGGAATGTGGAACAACACAGCATACAGGAATCACATTACAAGAGTGGCTTTGCCTTTATGTGGCTATACCAATGGAAATACAGCTGTGACTTTTTCAGTAGTGGACAACACAATTACACATATATCTTAGCAATAGAAATCCAATGCAACAGCCACCTCCTATGAGGGGACAGGAAGTGTAATGTGTGAATTGGACCAAAGAATAAAAATTCAACTACAAATGTTTTACAGCATTCAGGGCAGGTACCAGGGAAACACAAAGTAATTCTGGTCCCGTGTCATGATGAACATAGAAAATACTTGCTGAATATAACAGATTTAATCCCCTTTTACAGAGCAGTGTAACCAAAGGGGCATTTCTTAGGGGCTTTACAGACTGCCTGAAAAGGGTGACTCCGTGCCATTCCTTGGACCACCAGACTGGGGCCGCAGCAACTGCACGCCGCAGCCCCAATCTGGCGCTTTGGCGCTCCTTTTTAAAGTGGCAAAAAGGTGCCTTTGCTGCATCATCAGGTTTGGTTATTTTAGTTTTTGCAGTGTAGCTTGTTTAAATGCTGCGGAGCAGAAATGCTGAAATACCGCCTGAGGTGTGACACTGGCATTGGGGCAGCTTTGGGGCATGCGGCTTGCAGTTACCACACCCCCACTCCACCCCGAGGCTGGCATTTAGTGCTGGTCTGCATAACCCCTCAGTTCAGCTTTTTACTACATTCTCTTTCAATTCTTCCAGTGTGATGCAGTTTACAGTTTACCAACGATCTCATAGCAGCAACAGAAAGGGTGCTCTGTCTTTAGCAGCACACAACAGTGATAGGCAACTACATTCCAAATTTGTTTGCTTTTCCTTCTCTTTGGAATGAGTAAAGCCCAGAATAATTTCATTTTGTTTGAAATTAGGTTACTTGCTGGTCAGAACATGGAGAAATGTTTGCTGCACTATAGTTGTGGATCAGATTGAATCAGACCCAGAACTCTTTAAAGTCACTGTATTTTTTAAAGATTTCATGTCCAAATTAATTACAGTCAATACCAATTTGTATTGATTTAGATTGTTTGAAAAGATGACAGACAGATAGATAGATGATAGATAGATAGATAGATAGATAGATAGATAGATAGATAGATAGGCTTATTATATGTAGTTCAAATTGTACATTGACTGGTCATCAATTTATTTCTGTTGCATTATTCTCTATACATAATCCTGAAGAACTGAAAAGACCACCTCTGATGGCAACAAATGGGGCCCAATTCCAATTACATTGATAATTCTCTGTTTTAACTCACAGTGATGCACCATAACCTAATACAAAATACCTTGTCCTATCAGAAGACTGTTCTCATGATCATTCCTAATATAGAACATCTGCAGTATTGTATAATCGAACAAGGATCTGCTGTTATACACTTTCCATTTCAAACAAAAACAAAAATCCCATTAAAAAAAAATGCACTTTTAAGTGTCTCACAACACATTGGTTTCATAACAGTTTGATTAAGGGTTGTCTAGAAATGGTAATTTGGTGAAGATACTAAATGTTCTTGGTTGAAAAGTTCTTCACCTTCTCACCAAGTATATTTTCCAGGATTATTTGAGGTACGGTATTTCAGCTAGTATAAAATCCCTCCAGGAGAGGGAATGACTATTAGCTTGTGAAATGTAAATCTGTCATTTGCATACATCCAGAAGGATTGGGTCCAGATGAACACTGTAATCCTATGTATGTTTACTAGGAAGTAAGTTTCAGTAAATTCTATGAATCTTACCTCCAAAGAAATTCATTTAGTACTACACTGCCCATTAACTGTACTTTGTCCCAGCTGAAATCAGCACGTGGGAAGAGGAAGAGGTCACCCCACCATCCCAGGAAGAGCTACACCAGGGGTAGGCAACATTTCCCCTTTAAGGGCCAAGGGACTTCAGCTCCCAGAATCCCAGGAGCTATTGGCCAGCATGGGACTATTGGCCAACATGGCTGAGGCTTCTGGGAGCTGAAGTCCTTGGCCCTTAAAGGAGAAAGGTTGCCTACTCCTGAGCTACACCGCCTAGCAGCCTTACCTGGAGAACTGCTGCCTTCTAAGAGACTGCTCCCTTCAGGACCAGGCTCCAGGCACCCAGCCAATCTTTGGCTAAATAGCCAGGTAGGACCACCTGTTCCCCTGCCAAGTGGATAAAAGCTGGGTTCCTGCTGCACTGGGGTTGTTGCTGAAGGGAGTGACCCCAAAGGGGGGTTATCTCTTTGGGGAAGCCACTTGGGGGAAGAAGCAAGAGTGAGGGCCAGTCCCTCTGGTTTCTTGGGGAAGGGTTATTGATTTGGGTGGTAATCCACAAACAACTGGCCTACCAGCAGCACAGTATGTGCTACAAGAAGGGCAAGGGAGGGGAAACAGCCCAGGGAGCAGCCATTACAACAGTAATGGGCAGAGGGAGATATGGTAGGGGGAATCAGTTCTATCATTCTGGTAGAAGGGAGACTTACAGGATACTGGTTACTCCCAAGCTGACCCCCAATTCAAACAGCCTGCATAGCCCTGGCAGCAGGCTCCCTGGGATGAAAATGCTGCTGTTCAATGCCAGGTTGGTAAATGGTAAAAAACCACTGATTCAGGACATGATCCTGGATGAGCATGCTGACCTGGCTTGTATTATGGAGACCTAGTTGGATGAAGCTGGGGGGCTAATCTCTCCCAGCTTTGTCCATCTGGATTCTCTGTACATCAGCAGACAAGGCCTGGGGGATGGGGAGGTGGAGTTGGAGTGATCTATCAGGATTCCATCCTCCTTACCAGGTTCCCTCTCCCACAGGCTACTGAATAAGAGTGTGTCTACATAAAGGTGGGTGGCCAGGACAGAATAGGAATTCTGTTGGTGTACCACCCACCCCACTGCACAGCAATCTCCCTTCCTGAGCTGACAGAGTTAGTCTGTGCAGTGGCGTTGGAGTCCCCTCGGCTTGTTATGCATGCAGAGACTACACTGTCAGGAGCAGCTCAGGACTTCATGTCTGCCATGACAACCATGGGGCTGTTCCAAGTAATATCTGGGGCCACCCACGTAGCGGGACATATTCTGGACTTGGTTTTCCATTCAGGGCAGGAAAATAGTGATCTGGGAGTGTAGGAATTCTCTGTAGTAACGTCATGGATTGATCACTACATGGTAGGGTTTAGACTCACTGGGTCTCAGAGCCTCTGAATGGGTGGAGGGCTGATTAAGATGATCCACCCCAGGAGGCTTATGGATCCAGATAGATTCCTGATAGCTCTTGGGGATTTCCTGCTGCCTTGGTGATCCTGTTGAAGCCCTGGCTGATCTCTGGAATAGGGAAATAGACACATGGCGTTGGACACAATTGCCCCTAAGCATCCCCTTCCACAAAGTGGAGCCAGACATACCCCCTGGTTTACCAGGGAGCTGATGGTGATGAAATGAGTGGGACGGAGACTAGAGTGATGATGGTGGAAGACTCAGAGTGAATCTGACCGAACACAGGCTAGAGCTCACTGGAAAGCCTATCCCGTGGCAGCAAAGAAACTATACTTCTCTGCCATCATTGTGCCTGCACAGTGTCATCCAGTGGAGCTGTTTCGAGTTGTCAGGGGCCTTTTGCATTCTGGCCCCCAAGAAAGAAAATCTGGTTTCGGGACCTCAACTGTAAGTACCACCATTTTGTCTGGATTCAGTTTCAATCTGGTTTTCCTCATCCAGTCCATTACTGCCTTAAGACAGTCATTAAGAGGAGAGACACCATCTGAAGTCGAAACTGAAGACCAAGACATGGCGAAATATATCTGGGTGTCATTAGCGTACTGATAACACCACACCCCATGTCTCCGAATGATCTCTCCCAGCGGCTTCGTGTGTGTGTGTGTGTGTGTGTGTGTGTGTGTGTATATATATAAATAATAGCATCAGGGACAGGATGGTGCCCTGTGGGACACACAATTAAGCTCTATTCTTGTACAGCAACTGTCCCTGAGCCTCACCCTCTGAGATCTGCCGCAGAGGAAGGAACAGAACCTCTGCTATGCAGTGCCTCTAATTCCTAACCCCCTCAGGTGATCTACAAGAATGGTATGATCTATTGTATCAAAAGCCACTGAGAGGTCCAGTAGCACCAACAGGGTCACACTACCCCTGTCAATGCCCAGGCGAAGGGCATCAGCCAGGGCAACCATAGCAATCTCAATTCCATATCCTGTCCTAAAGCCAGTTTGAAATGGATCTAAATAATCGGTTTCATCCAAGACAGATTGGAGTTGAAGAGCAACCGCCTTCTCGATCACTTTGCTTAGAAAAGGTAGTAAAGAGACTGGCCTATAGTTATTCATATCCAGGGGGTCCAGAGAAGGTTTTTTCAGAAGTGGCCTAACTGCCGCTTCTTTAAGACAAGATGGAACAAAACCTTCCCTAGGGGATGCATTGACAATGTCCCTGAGGAACATCCTCAATGCATCTCCCCCCCCCCCCCCCGGATGGCCAGCCATGATGGGCAAGGATCGAGAGGGCAGGTTGTTTTCCTCATTCTACCAAGGAGCTTGTCCATGTCATCAGCAGTCACAGGTTGAAGCTGATCCAGTATAATTTCATCAATGGAGTTGCTGGACACCTCGTCAATTGAATCTGTCACAACACTGGCGTCTAAGTCAGCTCGTATCTGAGAGATTTTATATGCAAAGAAGTAGTTAAATGTGTCACAGCAGGCCATTGTCTGGTTAAGTAAAGGGTTCTGAGCAGGTAAAACCTATGTCAGTTCCCCTACCACCTAAACAGCTCTGCTGGACGGGGCTCTGCAGACACAGAGAAAGATTTCTGCGCTGCATGTATTACCTCTTGATAGGAATAAAGGAAATTCCTATGATGAGTCTTGTCGGATAAGAGTTGAGTTTTCCGCCAGGTGCGCTCTAGTCATTGTCCAATCTGCTTCATCTTCCTAAGCTCCTCCATATACCATGGCTTATGGTTTGAAGCGGGTGGAAAGGACGCTTGGGAGCGATTGTGTCGATAGCCTTGGTAAGATCAGTGTTCCAGGTATTAACCAAAGCTTCGACAAAATCACCAGCATTACCAACCATTAAACCCCTTAAGGCTTTCTGGAATCCAATTGGTTCCATTAGCCTTCAAGGACAGACCATTCTAATGGGTCCGCCACACCCAGTAGGGCGGACAGTGGTTCTTAGTTCAGTCTTGACCAGGAAATGGTAAATAACACAAAATAAATAACCTCATACCAATTACAAAGGCTTCCCCCAGTCTGAATTTAAAACAAAATACATTAGAATTTGCTAGGTCAAAGGAATTATTGATTCAAGAAACTGCATCCTTCTACATATTCACAAGCCAAGGGGTGATAGCTTTAAGGAAAGTCTGCATGTATGCACATGTGCATGTCTACGTGTATGAATTTTTACTTCTATAATCCTATTTCCAATGAACAAACACCTAAAAAATCTCCATCCTTTTTTATTCAAAATATTTTTCAACTATATTATTAATGATGCTGGACTCTATATTCCTAGAAACTTTCTATCTGAAGCCCTTGTTCTTATTTTTACTAAACTTACTCTGGTCTTCTATCCAAAAACATCCCTATATGTTACCACAATACAATACTATCATTGGCTTGCTCCATGGGAAAAGATTCATCAGTTAGAATATTACAATTGCACAAGACTATTTTCAGGGAAGGGAGTGAGAGAAGAGTGCTGTTGAAACCACTGGCTTGTTATATATTCAGATAGTAGATTGTATTCATGAACCCCAACTTGAATTATGGAAATCATATTTGGCTCAGAGGTACTGTATGCTTCTGAAGAGATGATAACATAGCAGAAAGGCAGCCTTGAAATTATCACTGGAGGATGACATTGGAGATAAGGAAGTACAGTAATATAAGGAAGAACACTATCCTACTATGAAATCGATTCAACCCGACAAGCTAAATTTATTTACTTTATTGATTTTAAATTTTACATGAACTGCAATATAAGTAAATCTTTCATGGTAATTCTAAATCTTGAAACATACTGTAAATAACAAAAAAAGGCCAGTGTACAGAACAACCATATCTCTGGACTGGAAGTGCATTATTCTTAAAGCCCAAGACAATTTTTTTTAATGAATACTTTCAATCTGACTCAGCCGTCAAGGCTGGTATTTTCTTTTAAGTAAGAGCTTGAGCATGGTGTTCCAAGAATTCTAGTTAGCAATACTTCTTCAAGGCAAAAGGGAAGTAATTAAATTGATCCTATGGTATTGCATAAACAAACCATGGATGCATTTTGATCGCAAAGTGTTTCAAGAAATTTGCATCTAATCAAATAACAATTAAGATTTTGTGTTAAATGAATTGGTTGATAAAGCTAAAATCTTCTGCCGTGCAGGCATCTACAAATTTTGTCTTATGAAGACACGTGCATTTCAAAGCTGCTTCTGGTTGTTGCAGTGTTGGTATTTATAATAATTGCCTCTTATTTTGATGTATGATTTAATACCAGATATATTTTGTTTATTGGTTGTGTTTTGATCCCATTGTTCCATTATTAGCTCAGAGGTATAAATCCATGATAGAACGGGCCCATTAAATCCATGGCTACTTGATAAGCCAACACATGTGCAAATTCTATTAATTCTATTAATTCAATGGGTCTACTCTAGTTGGGACTAACAGCTGGATTTCTCCCACCATTTGTGACCCGTTCAACCAAATGCAGCCAGCCAACCTCATATGGGTGCTCACCGATGCTTCACATTCTTTCTGGCACCTTGTGGCTGCAAAAACTGGGGGTTGTCAAGTTCATGGCAAATCAGAATACATGGCTACTGGTCAGCTTTCATGTGACAGGGTCCAGTTGTGCAGGACTTGACCAAGTGGTTCTTGACTGATCACTGGTCTTAAATTGGGAATACTACTACAGTTGGCCCTCCTTATCCAGGGATTTTTTATCCATGGATTCAAGAATCCACAGCTTGAAAATATTCCAAAAAAGTATAAATTCCCAAACGCAGACCTTGATTTTGCCATTTGATATGAGCTGCACCATTTTGCTATGCCATTATATTTAATGGGACTTCAGTATCCATGGATTTTGTTATCCATGGGGGATCCTGGAACCAAACCCCAGTGGATAACAAGGTCCCACTGTATGATCTATGTGGTACAGATACTTCTTCAGCTACTGCAGTTAATCAGTCATCATTTGCAGAATCATGAGTGCAGTGGGTCCAGAGCATTGGATTTTGGGGCTAACCCTTTTCCTCTTGGCATTTGCCCTGCTCAACTTTTTCTGTTTGCCTCTCTAGGGTAGAGGTAGGCAAACTGTCCCCTTTAAGAACAGATGGACTTCAGCTCCCAGAAGCCTCAGCCATGTTGGCCAATAGTCTGGGATTCTGGGAGCTAAAGTCCCTAGGCCCTTAAAGGGGACAGTTTGCCTACCCCTGCTCTGGGGAAATAAAGAGATGTGTGCTTGAGGTTTACAGGTGTCAATATGTATAATGCCATAGAACTCTTACATATGCAAACCTAGGAGGAGAAAGCTGCTAGTTTAGCCTTCTTCCTGACACTGAAAATGCACATGCAGCAAGAATTTGATGTGAGAGCATACCCAAACAAGTTATCATATCTGTGACCACATTGTACGTATGTATCAAAGAACATACAAGTTGTGTGTATCAAAGAACATACAAGACTGGCTCTGAAATGAGAATAAGGTGTGTTCAATTAAGGATTAACATCCAGCCATATACAACCACAAGACAGTGTAGAGATCCTATGATCACATAGGAATATGAGAGGACTGTCAAAAGTGAGAGGCCCATTCACACATTATTGTCTGTTAATAGCACTGAGATTTTTCCCCTAAATTGTCACATACAGGTATATTCATTAGAGAGCAAAGAATGGTTAAGCCTCTCTGCTGAGTAAAATCCCAATGGCAAACTCAGGTTTGTTGCCACTTACTGCGTGCAGTGGTCCTCACTATTTTCCTTATTTCTTAGGGTGCATCTACACCAGGGGTAGGCAACCTTTCCCCTTTAAGGGCTGAGGGACTTCAGCTCCCAGAATCCCAGGAGCTATTGGTCAACATGGGACTATTGGCCAACATGGTTGAGGCTTCTGGGAGCTGAAGTCCCTCCACCCTTAAAGGGGAAAAGTTGCCTACCCCTGATCTACACTGTAAAAATTATGTATTTTGACTCCACTTTAAGTGCTGCAGCTCCATCCTATGAAATCCTGGGACTTGTAGTTTTACAAGGTTTTTAGCCTTCTCTGCCAAAGAGTGCTGGTGCCTCACCAAACTACAAACCCCAGGATTCTGTAGGATGGAGCCATGGCAGTTAAAGTGGTATCAAGCTGCATTATTTCTACAGTGTAGATGCACCCTTGGTTTTTATATCCTGTGACTTCAGGTCAAATCAGCATTTTTAAGGTGTCTGACTATTTTTTAAAAAATCAAAATACAGTATTATAATAATAACAGACAATACACTAAAGTCCTAATAGGAGCTATGTGATACGAAATAGTGCCTAGAAAACAGTGACTGGGGTTCTGGTAACAGAAAAATGCAATGCCCTTGGCAAATTTCTAGGCAGACACGTCAACTGCAAGGCTCCAGAGGTGGTTGACAGTTCACAGATCAACTGGAGAGGCAGGTACATGTATTACTCACCTACATTAAGTTGTACATAGACATGGAAGTGACTCACAGGAGTCAGCTTATTTTTTCAGGCATAAAATACAGACAAAATATAATAAAATAAATGTGTTCTGCCCCCTGCTTGTCTTCCCATTAGCTTCTCTCCATTATCCATGACAATCTTCCAGAAATGGGAGGTATAATTCTTTGAGGCAAGATGAGGAAGAGCCTATCTGTAACGTGTATCTTCTATTTATTCTGGGACATGATCTGCAGAGGTGGTCCATGTACCTCTACGACGAAATTTGTAAGCTAGATGCACATATGAAACTCATAGCCCACAATGAATGAGATAACCATGAGTCACCCTTTTGAACAGCTCATCGGAGCCACAGACATCTCAAGACAGTTCCTCAGAATGTTTAAATAGTTTACTAGTATATGAGTCAAACTATAAAGACATGACAATTGATTTTTGAAGTGCATGTCACAAATGATGGTACCAATAATACACCCATGAATCCAGACAGTGTTTTATGCCAATGAGTCTTATCTGGTGCTCAGATATGACAATAGTGGAAGTATCCAGGAGATGAATAACTTTGCATTTGCATGTGATACCCATAGAGGATAAGTATATTAAAAGCTAGCAGATATAGTAACCATGGCTGTATTTACACTGCAGAAATAATCCAGTTGGACACCGCTTTAACTGGCATGGTTCAGTGCTATGGAATTCTGGGAACTGTAATTTCTTGTGACACCAAAATTCTTTAAAACAAAAGTTAAATGTTTCACAAAACTACCTTATTTTCCTGCGTATAAGACTACTTTTTTACCTGCAAAATCTGTGGCTAAAGTGGGGGGGTCGTCTTATATGCTGGATATAAGGATAATGAGGATAGAGGTGCTAAAACTCTATATTTTGACTGGGAAAATGGGGGGGTCGTCTTATATGTGGGTCGTCTTATACGCCAGAAAATACGTAGTTCCCAGAATTCCATAGCATTGAGCCATGGCAGTTAAAGTAGTGTCAAACTGGATTACTTTTGCAGTGAGGATGCAGCCTATGTGGCACCTTCAGATTTGGAAGCATTATGCTTGGTGGGAGAATACATGATTTGCCAATAGTTGCTGTTAATAACTATTGACAAAACTGAACTATTTGGACCAATAGTTTCAGTTAATTTAAGACAGCTACAGTCCTATATAACAGTTACTGGTGAACATGGGCCCTTCTTCTGGACATCTGAAAGACATCTGGGGAGCAGGATGCTAGAGTAGGCCTTTGGTTTGCTTAAGCAGGACTGTTTTTATGTTCCTACCCATGGATGTGATGAAGAAAGCCAGCTATATGAAACAGCCTTCAGTCTAGAAGCCAGACATCATTATCAGAGGCCAACATCTGTCTCACAAATCCCATAATCATGGACAAAAACATTTTACCTGGATCACAGCATGCCCTTGAGATATGCCATCATCATTTTCTATCCATTGAGTTAACAAACAAAACATGTATCTTGGCTTAGGGAAGCTTCCTTATACTAACCCACAGAAATGTTTCAGTACTTTCCTCTCTCAACCAACATCCTTACAGTAAATCCAATACTGTCCCAGCAAACAGGGAGAGGACTTTGTGGTTTCTGCTTCATAAATAAGTCCTTGTTGCCAGCTTACAAAGAATAGGATATCCTAAATAAATGCAACATTGAAAAGACAAAATGTTCATTGACTTCCTTTAAGTTATGAAAATGATGGGGCTTTTTAATGGTATCTGTATTTATATCTACACACACATACACATAATACATTTGAAATGGGATGAAAATGTTTTTGAGTGAAGATTAACCTATCACAGTAAAAGATTAGGAGGATAAAAATACAACAACGTTTACAAAATCAGCCTGTGCAGATTTTTGTCAGCTGACACATGTTACCTGGAGTTTTTTATTTCATTATGTTAAATGCTATTAATCTGGGTGTATGATTTCAACAGTGAAGAGATGGAATTTGTCATCTGGTAAAGGAAAACATTGTTTTTAAAGGAGTGAAAGATTAATGTTTCACTGTGGACTCCTTAAAACCTTATGCAGCAACAGCACCGTAATATTAATCCAACTTTGATGGGTTTTGCATAAGGCTCATAATTAAACATTTTCTTTTTCAATACTTTATAGAATCCCCATCTGTTTTTAATGGCATAATTTTGATGTTTTTTTTAATCATTCTGGCATCCTGTGCCTGAAGCTTTATTTTTTGTTCCTAATGTCTTCTTCAACAGAGCTTGCATTGTGCCAAGGCTGAGCGAAGGCTTTTGGAAAATAGTTGCTATGATCTTTCTTGCTTTCTTTCCATGCATTTCAGGGACTTGGTATGCAGAGCATCTGCTCAGACTCTTCATCTGCATTCATGAGACAGCAAGCTTTTATATTAGAAATAGGATAGTTTTCTCCAACAGGGGGACTTCCAGATGTTTTGGGTCCCCATGGGTATCTAGAGTGATAATGGGAGCTGTAGTCCAAAGCATCCTGAGGGCACCAAATTGGGGAAACCTGGATTAGAAATTATTGTTGGGGCATGGAGTCTGTGAAGGAGTCACTCCCCATCTCCTGCCATTTATTTCTGTTGTTCATTGATGCATTGAATAGTTTGTAAAAAGTTAAACAATATAATTCTCTGCAGATTGGGAGTACTGGGAAGTTGACTTGCTCAATCTGGCACAATCATTATGGATTGTCATGCAGCAGATAAGCAAAGCTGAAGTTTTGATTCATGGAATTTCTGTCTTATCCTTCCTCTAGCCATATAGGGTTATTCTTTCTTTTGTTTTACACATCACCCCCATCAGGATGGTTAGGATAAAGCACCATGGAGGTTGAACCCAGGTCTCTTAGGCCTTAGTCCTATAATCTAATGACTATATCATACTGGCTTTAGAGCAAGGGTTGGCAAACTCTAGGCTACATGCAGCCACAGAGGCATTTTTCTGGAACCCTCAGAGGGTAACAGCTACATGCACCTTCGACACATGAAAATCTAAGCACATACTGTGCAACATAATAATAATTAATAATAAAATTTATTTGTACCCCGCCCCTCTGAGAGCAATTGGGGCGGCTAACAAAATTAAAATACAAAATACATCATACACCCCAGTACCCCCCTACCCCTTAAAAAGATATTAAATCAATAGAGCATTAAAATCATAGTTAAAACATAATAATAAAAGCCAAATAACATGGGAAGTTAGAAAACTAATAACAAGGAGATAGCAAACTTTATATTAGGAAGGATGAGATTAAAAGGGATTTTTCTGAGGCCGGGACAACTATTCTGGAAAGGCCTGTTGGAAGAGATCCATCTTAACAGCCTTCTTAAAACTGTCTAAAGATGTGATCAGATGGATCTCATCCAGCAGGGCATTTCATAATCTGAGGGCAACCACCGAGAATGCCCTCTGGGAGGTAGCAGATAGCTTAGATTTTTGTGGCTGAAGCAAATTCCTCCCAGAGGACCAGAGCGCCCGGGGAGTATTATATGGGAGAAGGCGGTCGTGGAGATAGCTTAGACCCAAGCCATTTAGGGCTTTAAAGTTAATAACCAACACCTTATACTGAGTCCGGAAACTAATAGGCAGCCAGTGGAGGGACCTTAAAACCAGAGTTATATGGTCCCTCCTAGATGCCCCAGAAACCACTCTGGCTGCCATATTTTGAACTAACTGCAGTTTCCGAACCAAGCACGAGGGTAGCCCCATGTAGAGCATGTTGCAGAAATCTAGAAGTGAGGTTACCAGCGCGTGCATGACAGTCTCAAGATCCCTTACTTCCAAAAAAAGGTGCAGCTGGTGTATCAGCCGAAGCTGATAACAAGCGCTCTTGACTATCGCATTTACCTGATTTGTCATCAGGAGCAACGAGTCAAAGAGCACCCCCAGACTGCAAACACAGTCACTGGAGGAGTGTGTGACCCCATCCAGGACTGGAGGTTGCAACCCAATTCTTGGTTTCGGGGCCACTACCGTAAGCACCTCCATCTTGTCTGGATTCAGTTTCAATCTGTTTTTCCTCATCCAGCCCATTACTGCCCAAAGACATTCATTGAGAGAAGAGGTGCCATTGGAATTCGAAGCCGACAAACGAGACAAGGAGAAATAGACTTGGGTCTGATAACACCCAGCTCCATAACCCTGTATAATTTCACCCAGCGGCTTCATATAGATATTGAATAACATCACAGATGAAAGCCAGGACACATGTCACCAAGAAATGTCAGAATTTGGTCAAAGATGACCAAAGGGATAATGCACAAGCTTGGACAGATTTCAGCAGTTGAGCCACCTCGGATCTCTTTCTGGGAGAAATGCACCATAGTAAATAAATAAATAAATAAATAAGCATTTTGCTTTCACTTGAGCATACTGGAAAGGGCAAGATTCTACCCCTTCCTCTCCTCTCCCCTCTGCTGAGTTAAACTACTTTTGCACTTTGAATGCAGCATGAAGCAAATGAAGTAAGTTGAAGGCAAAGGGGGAAAGTGGGAGGAAAAGAGAGAGAAACTGGGACATTTTAAAAACTGAAAAAGTGGGACAACAAGGACTAATTGGGACTTTTCCTGCCAAATCAGAACAGTTGGAGGGTTTGTAGTCAAAAGCTATCCTCTGTAGCAATGACTGATAGTATCAAAACACCCCCAAATCACTAAAAATAACTAGCCAGAAACCACAACTAACTTCCAATTTTGCTTTTAGATATTCATAGGACCATTTTGGAGTAGCTGTAGTCACCAAACCATAAAAGTAAAGGTATTCCCCATTGACCTTGGTTGTCAAGTCATGTCCGACCATAGGGGGCAGTGCTCATCTCTGTTACTAAGCCAAAGAGCCAGCGTTGTCAGAGACTACTCTGTGATCATGTGGCCAGCATGATTGCACAGAACACTTTTTACCTTCCCAGTGAGAAGTGGTACCTATTTATCTATTTTCATTTGCATGCTTTCAAACTGCTAGGTTGGCAGAAGCTGGGACTAGTGACATGAGCTCACTCCATCATGCAGCACCAAACCATGCATGTGTGAAAAATGTCTCCCATGCTCTCCACAATCCTCCCTTCCTACTGTAGAGCTTCTGAACTCTAGAACGCACACATTCCAGCAGCTGAGACAAAGAGGATGTCCAGATGAGTAATTTGTATCAGTTTTAACCACCACCACCTGAATATCATCCTGTCTAAATAACGCAGGGCCAAAGACCCAGTTTGACTACAGACTGTCCAAATGTGGGAAGAACATTCTCACAGCAAATCTGGGCCATCACTCCCTTAACTCAATTTTAAATATCTCACCATTTACACTGGATCTTGGATGAAACCAATTATCTAGACCCATTTCAAACTGGCTTCAGCACAGGCTTTGGGTTGAGACTGCCATGGTTGCCTTGACCGACGATCTGCGTCTGAGCATCAACAGGGGTAGTGTGACCCTGTTGGTGCTCCTAGACCTCTCAGCGGCTTTTGACACAATAGATCACGGCATCCTCTTAGACCGCCTGAGGGGATTAGGTATCGGAGGCACTGCATTGCAGTGGTTCCGGTCCTTCCTCTCAGGCAGGTCCCAGAGGGTGCTGCTCGGGGACAGTAACTCCAGTAAAAGGGAGCTCACCTGTGGGGTTCCACAGGGTGCTATTCTGTCCCCGATGTTATTTAACATCTATATGAAGCTGCTGGGTGAGATTATACGGAGTTATGGAGCTGGGTGTTATCAGTACACTGATGACACCCAAATCTATTTCTCCGTGTTTTGTTCGTTGGCCTCGAATTCCAATGGCGTCTCTTCTCTCAATGAATGTATTTGGGCAGTAATGGGCTGGATGAGGAAAAATAGATTGAAGCTGAATCAGGACAAGACGGAGGTGCTCACGGTAGCAGCCCCGAAACCAAGAATTGGGTTGCAACCTCCAGTCCTGGATGGGGTCACACTCTCCTCCAGTGACTGTGTTCGCAGTCTGGGGGTGCTCCTTGACTCGTCGCTCCTGATAACGAATCAGGTAACTGCGACAGTCAGGAGTGCCTGTTATCAGCTTCGGTGATACGCCAGCTGCGCCCTTTTCTGGAAATAAGGGATCTCGAGACTGTTGTCCACGCACTGGTAACCTCATGCCTAGATTTCTGTAATGCGCTCTACATGGGGCTACCCTTGTGCTTGGTTCGGAAACTACAGCTGGTGCAAAATATGGCAGCAAGATTAGTATCAGGAACATTCAGGAGGGACCACATTATTCCAGTACTAAGGTCCCTCCACTGGCTGCCTATCAGCTTCCGGGCTCAGTACAAGGTGTTGGTTATCACCTATAAAGCCCTAAATGGCTTGGGTCCAAACTATCTTAGGGACTGCCTTCTCCCTTATAATCCTCCCCACACTCTCCGGTCCTCTGGGAGGAATTTGCTGCAGCCTCAAAAATCTAGGCTTTCAGCTACCTCCCAGAGGGCTTTTTCTGTTGTCGCCTCCAAATTGTGGAACGGCTTGCCAAACGAGATCCACCAATTGACATCTTTAGACAGCTTTAAAAAAGCTGTCAAGATGCATCTCTTCTGGCAAGCCTTCCCAGGATAGAATATCCCGGCCTCAGTCCCCTCCTTTCTTCAGGGGAGCCCTATCTCTCTCCCCGAAAACTATTTATTACATTTCCGCAGTTCTCTGTCACTTTATTGCACACTGGCGATTGTTGTTTTAACTCTGTTTATTTTAACTTTTAATTGATTTAATATCTTTTTAAGGGGTGGGTGGGAGGTAATTTGTTTTTATTGTTGTATTGCACTTTTTATTGTAAGCCGCCCCGATTGATCTCAAAGGGGTGGCGTATAAATAAATTTTATTATTATTATTATTATTATTATTATTAAAATAAGTTAATTAACAAGACATCTGCATATCTGAATATTAATCCAGATTTCTCCCAATGATCTAAGTATTCTGCTTGTTGCTTGCTGGATAACAGATAACACATGTGCTGGATAATATACATGCTGAGGTGGGTATTCATGTAGTGAGGTTATGCTATCATTGTAGTGGTAGATGGTTGGGTGTGCATCACAGGAATTCCTGTGAAAAATGTATTGTGCAGAATGCTAGCCAAAAGACTGGAAAGGTTAGCTTGGAGGACCCGCACTCCCAGAATACCCTAGGCAGCAGTCCATTGTCCTTGCGGACTGAAGTATTTTGGTAAATGGGCTCCAGAAATAACATTTCTGAGTTCTGGTGATGGTATCTATAGGGATGTAGCAATAGAAAAGGAGGGACAAATGAGGGCATTGCCCTCCCAAACAAGAATTCTGCCCCTCCAGTTATTTTTCTTTAATCTCCAATTTTCTAGCATTGCAGTAACCACTTTTGAGCATTTAGAAATACATAGCAAAACCACAACACAAACACTTCATGAACTTACAAAAACATTGTACATGGACAAAAAAAGGCTTTCCATGTGTGTGCACTTTGCTTGCTGCAGGACTCATCTTTAGTACATCTACAGTGTTCATTCTCAACTTTGAAACATGTGTTAATACCATGCAAGCATTCCAGGCATCATCAGAAAAAAGCAAATTGGCTTTTGAAAGTAACATATTTGACAGACCTTCAAGTGGGACATTTTCTCCATAGACAAATCACAGCTCATTAGACTTTATTAATAGTTCAAATCATTATAGTAGGATGATTTGCCCAGTATGCATTTAATTCCTAGTCACCATTATTTAGTTTACACAACTATTTGGCATGTGGAAAATATTATATCTTAAATTTGTTTGCTTTTTCTGGAAAACCTTTTTCTTTTTTTCTTTTTCTTTCTTTTTTCTTTTTTGCTTCGCAAGGTACTTTCTAATTAAAATGCATTACCTGAACATTTTTTCCTGCACAAACCTTTTTTATAGTGATCACTGTCCGAACTCCTCTGCTCTCCCATCTATTTTTGTCTCCCTCCAATGAAAATTGTCTTGTTAGTCCCCTGAAATGCAGTCATAGAGGTTAGAGGAAATTAGTTTTATTTAGAGTTGGGTAAAGATGGTTGCATCTGCACTGCAGAAATAATCCAGTTTGATAAAAATGTTTTTGTTGGGCATTATGGTTAAAGAACTGGATATTAAACATGGATCACTTATTTGATATATGACAGCAGCAGCAAGAATATTGTTTGCTCAAACATGGAAATGCATTGAACCTGCAATAATGGAAGTATGGATTGTTAAGGATGCCAAGTTAATGCAAATGGTAAAATTAATGTAGGTTCTAAAAGAAAAGCCAAGTGAAGACATTTATGAACTTTTTGAGTAATAAGAAATCTAACAAAGTAATAATCTATGGCTATTGACAATAATGGGGTGAGGCCATCCGATACGGAAGGCCGACTGTATGTCTTTTTTCTTTATTTCTCTTTCATCTGTTTCTTTTTTGTCCTTCTTCATATTTTTTTTCCTCCAGTTTCATCTTTGATTGTAAATTATTTTGATTGTAAATTAGTTTTTGTTGGAAATTAATAAAAATTAATGTCAAAAAAAGAAAGAAAGTTTTCTTGATAAACTCCTGATATCCAAGATTTTTCTATACATGATATTCTTCTGACATTCATGGGAACCGTCCTGACAATCCACTCCAGCATGTACTTAGTCCTTTAGGTTCTGTCACGCTCACAGTGGAGAGCAAGCATGATGAAAATTCAGCTGCTCTGGAGACCAGGATTCGTATCCCTGCTCAGCCATGAAACCCCACTAAATGACCTTGGGCAAGTCACACTCTTTCAGCTTCAGATGGAGTCAAAGGCAATCCCACCACTGAACAAATGCTGCCAAAAAAACAAACCCCATGATAGGGCAACTATAAATTGGAGACAACTTGAAGGCACACAACAAACTCTCATAGTGACATCATGTGGAAAGGTATCAATACCCAGAAGCCTGAAGCTTTTTTAAATATTTCCTTCCTATTTTGGTTTTAATTGGTTTTAGTACTTTAGATAATTTAGTCGCATTTTAATGAGAACTTTTTGTATGTTTTTATTTATTACTTTGTGTTTTCATGGAGCTTGTCTTAACATAACTTAACGGCTGCCACAAATCCTAGGACTGGGAAGAGGCAAATATAAATCAATAAATAATAATAACAACAGGGATTTCTCTCAGATTCTTAAATGGCCCTGAAAAAAATGGTCCCATTTCTGAAAAGGATCCAAACCTGCATTATCTAGAATTTGGCACCATCGATAACTGATAGCAGCAGAGGATCCTATATTTTCCACTGTTTTTCACTCTCGTGTAGAATTTTCATATACAGAAAAGCTATTAACATGCAACTCTGCTATGAGGCTGAGCAAGGCTAAGGAATGACAGCCACAGCCATTCATCACAGTCTTCTTAACACACAGTGCCACAAAAGGCTTAGAGAGCACAGCAGACAAGACTTTAAGTGCCTTCTACAGCAGGATGACAACTGGAAATTCCTGACTCCACCAAAATACAATTAAATCCCTTGCCACAGAAGGCTTGTCTACACAGGCCAAATGAAACAGTCCCCCTGCCCAATCTTCACAGTGCCCTGTCTACACAACACAGGGCCAAATCCCTACTTCAAGTGCAGACTATCTTCACAACAGAAGGACTCTGTAAAAGACAAGCCTATATTTGATTCAAGTATCCTAGTCTCAAAAATAATGGGACTTAAAACTGGGATAGGGAACCTTGGCTCTACAGGCACAACTGGACTACAACTCCTATCAACCCTGCCTGTCAGGTACTATGGCTGGGGTTTTATCATTCTGTGATCTGAAGAAACAAGATCCCACTTCCTTGTTTAAAAGATCAAAACCAATCCTTTTGAACTGAGCTCAGAAAAGAACTGGGAGTGCATGTATCTGCGAAAGCATAGGTGTACAGAAATCATAATGCCAAGTCCTGCTTAAGTACCAATGCTTTGGGTTTACTGCAGTTTCCAAACCACCTTCAAAGGCAGCCCCGCATATCATGCCTTATGACAGAACAGGCAAATTTGTAGACAGTGGGCCTTTGCAGACTGCTAGAAATAGTGCAAATTGAGTCCACTTTAACTGCCCTGGATCAGTGCTAGGGAATCATGGGAATTGTATTTTTTTTTTCTGAGACATTGAGCCTTCTCTGTCAGAGAGCTCTGGTGCCACAATAAACTACAGTTCCCATGATTCCCCAGCACTGAGTCAGGGCAGTTAAAGTGGACTCAATTTGCACTATTTCTGGTAGTCTGCAAAGGTCGTTAGATATGTCCACTCCAGGAACTGTTTTACAGTATACAATGATGGCATTATATTCCACTTTAACTTCCATAGCAACACCCTATGCAAGCCTGGGACTTGTGGTTTAGTGAGTTAGTAGAGCATTCAGGCTGAGAATGCTTACTACCCCTCTCTAAACTACATACCCAGGATTCCACAGGATGTTGCCATGGTAGTCCAAGTTGTATTATATTGCTATAACTGTGGAGTATGAAATGGCTCCAGGTGATGGTTTGGAGAACAGCGAGGCTTGTGTTCATTCAAGGCATGCCCATTTCATTCTCTGAAACTCAGAGCCCAAATGCTATCAAGAGTGGACATCCAACAGCTGGAATGGGTAAAGAGACAGAGGCGAGGGGCTGAAATGGAGTTTGTAGCCTCAAATTGAATGCCACCATTCTTTTAACACAGATGGCACCATCAGGACAGAGCAGAGTGAGACAGGTCAAAGAACCAACCAGGAGGCAGAAGTCCAGGGCCAATCCAACCATTAGTCACAGTGAATGGGCCCACCTCAGGTGGCAGATTTGAGGTTACTGTTTGAGAACAGCAAAATGATCTATTATTTTCATTTATTGTATTTTTACCACGGTGGGGAGCACCATTTAGAATTTCTGCACCAGGTAGCAAAACATTTTGAGCTGTTTGTACAGGTGGGAGGCCAGCGGGTGCAAACTGCAGGGAGGTATGCAGGAGAACAGTATGGAAGCACAGAGGACAGCCTTGTGGCTGCAGTTTTGCAACAAGTTGATCCATATGCTGAACTAAGAGTACATCTTGGAAAGAGGAATAAGTTACTTTTGGGGACTACAAATCCCAGAGTTCCCCTACAAGCAAGGCTAACAACCATGTCTTTAAAACATCACTTTTTCAGGTACTTAACTAAGAATATGGACCCAAATCAAAGAATCTGTAAGACAAGAAGATAGGATGTTGTGATATTCCCATGTTATAATATTCCAGATTAAAGATAGAGCCCACCGGGGAGATGCTGTGGCCTGGAAACAGAAAAATCAGTTTGTTTTCAGTCTACAGCAGTTTCTAAGGGCCTGAACAGACTGCCCGAAATAATCCAGTTTGAGACCATTTTAACTGTCCTGGCTAAATGCTAGGGAATCATGGGAATTGTAGTTTTTTCTGAGACATTGAGCCTTCTCTGTCAGAGAGCTCTGGTGCCACAATAAACTACAGTTCCCATGATTCCCTAACACTGAGCCGGGGCAATTAAAGTGGTCTCAAGCTGGATTGTTTCTGGCAGTCTGTTCATAGAATCATAGAATCATAGAGTTGGAAGAGACCACAAAAGCCATCCAGTCCAACCCCCTACCATGCAGGAAATCACAATCAAAGCATCCCTGACAGATGGCCATCCAGACTCTGTTGAAAGACCTCCAAAGAAGGAGACTCCACCACACTCGGAGGGAGTGTGTTCCACTGTCGAAAAGCTCTCACTGTCTGGAAGTTCCTCCTAATGTTGAGGTGGGATCTCTTTTCCTGTAGCTTGCATCTGTTGTTCCAAGTCCTATTCTCTAGAGCAGCAGAAAACAAGCTTGCTCCCTCCTCAATGTGACATCACTTCAAATATTTAAACAGGGCTATTGTTTAAATATTGTTTAAATGAGCATATCCCCTTTTAGCCATCTCTTCTCCAGGCTAAACATACCCAGTTCCCTAAGTCGTTCCTCATAGGGCTTGGTTTCCAGATTCTTCACCATTTTAGTCACCCTCTTCTGGACATGCTCCAGTTTTTCAACATCCTTTTTGAATTGTGGTGCCCAGAACTGGACACAGTATTCCAGGTGGGGCCTGACCAAAGCAGAATACAGTGTCACTATAACTTCCCTGACCCTGCTCAGCCCTAAGTCTCTTGTGTCCTGCTTCTGCATCAATTTTGCATGAATTTTCCACCTGCATGAAAATTCAAACACAATTATGTATTTAAATATGTATCTTTAAACATATTGCTTTGCAAAATGTGTACCTGGAAAAATATTTCATATCCACTTCTAGCTGTATTTGATCCTGAAATACATATTTTTAAACACATATTGGCAGTATTTTTCAGCCAAGAATCACGCTACAAAATCTGCAGTAGGGTGAAATCCAAAAGGTAATGTGTACTAATCCACACATTAGTCCAGGAAGTGAAGATCAAGCCAGGTTGCATTTTAATCAGAAAAAAATTAAATTTCTCAGCATCCCTAGCTAGCTGCGTCATATAGGCCAAGACTGTAGAAAGATGACACTAGCTGAAGGAACCACTGCTACCACACACCAGCCTGTCTTTGGCAATAGCTGCAGCACTGAATTTTTCAATGGCAGAAGTATCTTGCCTAAGAGCCAGTATGGTGTGATGGTTTAAGTGTTAGATTAGGACACTGGGAGACCAGGGTTCAAAGCCCTGCTCAGCCATGGAAAGCCACTGGGTGACCTTGGGCAAGTCACATTCTCTCAACCTCAGAGAATGTGAGGGGAAAACCTCTATGAACAAATTCTGCCAAGAAAAATCCTATGATAAGTGCATGGTAGGGTCACCATGAATCGAAATGACTTGAAGGCACATAAGAACAAGTATCTTTCCTATGAAAATCCAGTGAAATTCATTGAGTTGCCTTAAGTCAACAGGTAACATACACACATAAACACACATTATCTTGCTTATTCTGGCAATGGCTCCTCTCTGTGTTACTTGTTAATTGGAAAGAACCAGTTGCCAGAGTCAATGCGGTTTTGTTGGTTCAATAAAAAGTAAGAGCTGTCACTGCTAGGGATAGTTTGTAACCAGCCGCAATACTCTCTTCACCTTCTGATTAATTTAGGACAAGACAAAGTGAGCTGTATGTTGGAAATCAGTCCAAACACATCTGCTCTTATACCACCCAATACTGAAAGATACAGAGACTTCTCCCTTCTTCAATGCAAAACAGATAAGGGTTCAAGCAACATCCATCCTTACCAGAACAATGAGCTGATAAGCCATAGATGATAAATGTTCATGTGAAAAAGCAAAAATAAATAGGCAAATGTAGCTCTCTCCCCACTAAAAATATAACTGTACAAATGTCAGAAAGAAAAGAGATACATAATTGCTTGCCCTATCCATGGATAATAGAATAAGAGTGGATGATTAGTGTGTTAAGGAAAATGCAACATGGGACATACAGTAATAGAAATAAAATATGTATGTGATAGTCACAGTGACTAAGCAGGAACAATCATGAAGCTACACAGGTGAAAAGGATAATGTAATTTGGAAGCCTTGAGAGCCAAGGACAAAGTTATAGAGTGTATATTGAAAACACCTGTTATAGATTGCAAACACCTGAGATTCATTAAGTAGTCAAGGTAAAATGATGAAATACTTGGGTTGGTCTTAAGTATGGGATGATCCATGTAAACCAATCAAAATGAATGTACATGCCCACTGGGTGGAAACTGACTAGTGGGTGGTGACTAACAATGGCTATAAGTACAATGTTTGCCAATGCATATTGTGGTGTAGTGTGGAGTAGAGATTGTGATTTGTAGGGCATACAGTATTTATATATAGTAGAATAAAGTAGATCTTTTATATAAGACTACTGAGTTGTCTGGTGTCTTGAAGGAAGATACAAGAACCAGAAGAATCCTGGAGAGGTTTGGAGACATCTCAGGAAGAAGAGTGAGAAGGCTTGGAGAGTTTGTCAGGGTCTTCAGCCTATTCTCTGAAACTCTGCTGCTTGGGAAAGAAGCATCAACCACTGATCAAAGCTGGTCAGCTCTGCTGCATAACAAGGTGGTGAGTTAGAGCCAGAGGTGTAGAGCTACAACTCCCATCATGCCTGACATAGTGGCAGATCTGGGATCAGGTCACACTGACATGACCATCCATGAGTGATAAACTTGCATGAATGAAATAGCCATCCCAGATCTAACATTATAGTGTTGCTTGTCATCCTGTTCAGCTTCACAATCCAGTTCAGTAGGGTCTGTTCACACATCCAGCTGCCAATCAAATAAATGTGTAATTTAAAAAAAAAAGAATCAAGTAATGTTCATGCATTTATAAAGCAGCACTTAGGTGAAGAAGAAAAGTAACAAGCATTTCTGAAATTTATGGTGAATTCCACAAGAGAATAAATCACTCAGGAAGATTCTGTAGATTCGTAAAGGTTTTTTCTTTATTGCTTTGGCAAATAATATCCATCCAGTCACCAATCTTGAGTCAGAAGGCTGAACTTTAGAAATGACTGAATCATTTTCAACTCTGTAATTCTAACTCCAATGGAGTGTTTCTCCCCTACCTGTCATGGCTGGAAAAGATATGCATCCAAACATGATTTAGGAAAAACTTTATTACAAGGGTGCATTGTCCTGAACAATATGAGCTGTGTAATGCAAGCAAATGCATTGAGCTGGGCAAAGATTCCAGATGTTTCATTTTAATGAATTGTTACTGTGAGATGCATACATTGTGAGCACAGAAAGAGTGAGAAGAGGAGTGAGTGCTTCACCCTTTTCCATCCTCTTTTTCTCCATTCTAAACGGTGTCCTGCAAACCACTCCTCTTCCCCAACACAACTATGGTAGGGTTCCATAATAGCAAACAGGAGACAAGTTAAGGAGGTGCTAGTTCTCTCTATCTCAGCTTCAGATCTACCACCACTCCTCAAAGCAACTTTTCAGTTATTCAAAAAAATAGAGTGACTCAGGCCATGTCCACATGGAGGAAAGGAAATCCTCTTGGTCCGTTCCTGCAGTAACCTGTTTAAGATTACACATGGGGCCAAAATGAGTGAAACACGGAAACTAATCCATGTTCCAGGGTGATTCTTCAGCATAAAAAGAGTCCCCGTTTGCTCCAAATCAGGACAGAAACTCTGAAGAATCCCCTCAACATGTAGACTGCATGCCAGTGTGGGGTTGAAAGCAAAGAACATCAGATAATGGGTGAGCTGCTGACCTCTTCCTGCCCAGAATTTCCAACTCTCTACCATAGCACTTTCATGTTTGTGTGGTTCCACTGGTGCCATTCTTTTTACAGACATGTGCACAAGTGCCCATTAGCACAACAATACCATCAGCACAACACTTTGATGTTCAATAGGATGGCCATTGCCCCCATAAGCCATGGAAAAGAAGAGTAATCTACTGGGGAGTGGGCAGATAGTGCCACTCATCTTCCCCCCAGATCTAGAAGCCCTGATGGTAACAGCATCAGTCATGCAGTGTAACATGTTGTTAGCTTTGTAACATTTCCCACAGATGATATAGTCCTTTTCTTAGATTTGGCTATCATCACATCCCATATCCCTGAGACATACAGTCCAATGTAAAAATAAACTAGGAATTCCTATTTCTATGACATGTAATATCAGAGAAAATCACATTTCTCGCATGTATGGAAAACCAAACATTTTGCCTTTTTTTACTTTAAGCATCTGTGTTCACGCACCTACCTGTGCCTTCCTGTTTTGATTATTATAATGCTTTGTTTATTGGCCTTCCAGGTCATACATAAATAAGAACATATGGTCCAGAGCTCTGCTTACCAAGGTTCTCCTACCAGATTAGGTTGTGATCAAATTCTGTGCCCTGTTTTAAATCAATTGAATTTGGCTTCATGTCAGACAATGTGTTACTTTTTAAAACAGCTATGCTTGCTTTTTAAGATGTTTTCACTTTGCCTCTGGCTCCATAGTTTACCCAGAGAAACTTTCACCAACTTCAGTGTATTTTATGTTTGTCTGACAGTAGCTTATTAAGACCTCCCCTGACTCCCCCCCTTGATTTGCAGTACATTAAAAAAATGTCAGGAAAGTTCCCTTGAGATATTTCTCCTGAATTCCCTTTCTCCTCAGAAGCTACTATAACTCCAAGCATAGTTTTCAAGGCCATTTAAGAGTCTTGTTATCTTTAGCTAAACATCTGTATTTACATATGGGTAGATGCAAAATGTTTTGCCAAAAATAGATTCTTGTACAACTGGTTGTATTGTATTATTGAAACATGCTTTGGCCAATTAGGGGTAGAAATGGCAACAGCTTATATAATGCAGCCATTGTAAAGAATTCCCAGAGGGAGCCAGAGAAACCTACAATGATTGAGTCACTCTGGACCTGAAACCCATTGAAAGCCTTCCAAATGGTAAAATATTAGAAATACTTTTTTTTAAAAAAATTACCGGTTAAACAATGAAGCACTATAACCAGCTGACCTTTTTTGCTTCAGCTTTTTCTGCTATACGTTTGTCAGCGCAGCCAAAAAGTTCAGAGAAGAAAAGAGAAAAATATTATTTCCAGGCTAGTCGCTACCCCTATCCTAGGCAATAACATCATAATGGAAGAATAATCTTTGCAAATAATTCCCATGAGATGGTGCTGACTGCAGCAAAAGAGGAAAGGAGCCAATTTCAATGATTTTTCAACAACATCATTGCATTTTTGTCTAATGTAGATAAGAGGGAACATCTCTGCATGCTGGATGAGAGAAAGAACTAATGTCTGATTAATTTAGGCTGGGACAAAATTCCTCGAGAGGAATTGGTGCAGCCCTGAAGCATATCGAATCAGGATACTTCAATATCAGCTATACTGAAATTTCTGCATCGGTTGACAATTCCTAAACCAAACCATATTCAAAGTGCTGTTTTTGACTTTTAAAGTCCTAAAAAAGCTTAGAACTTAAGGAATATTTCTTGCCTTATAAGACCACCTTGTAGGTATGATCTGCAGGTGTTTCAAATGCCATGTCATCTGGAGGCCACACTGGTGTCTTTGAGAAGCAGAGTCTTCTCCAATCTGGCCACAATGTAGCTCAAAATGGCCTCACTCCTGGTCAGTTAGTATGAACTGTTAGTAGGACCAAGACTTCCTCCTGTTTCTCTTTTTAAGGTGATAGCAACCTTTCTTTTCCAAGCAGTCTTTGAGAATTTGACTTTTTTTATTGATAGTTTTATCAGTTTTAATAGGTCTGATGCATTTCAACCATTTAAATGTTCATATACTCTGTTGGTGTTGTGTGCCTTCAAGTCGTTTCTGACTTTCTTGGCAAGATTTGTTCAGAGGAGGTTTGCCTTTGCCTTCCCCTGAGGCTGAGAGCATGTGACTTGTCCAAGGTCACCCCATGGATTTTGTGGTGAGCTGGGAATTCAAACTTGGTCTCCAGAGTCCAATACTCAAACCACTACATCTGGCTGTTACATACTCTTTGGATACTCTCAATTTTGTAACTCTTTTTCTTTAAATAAAAAGAGTGATGTGTCTGTGCCTATATTAACTGAGTGGTGAAAGTCTCTCAGTTATCAGAATTTTGTTAAATGCTGACCTAGAAGTAAACACAGCAGTTATTTCTTGACAGAGACTTTAAGGGGCAAATTGTAACAAGCAGTCCAGACTTACTATGTTTCCTGGAATCTGCTTTATTGCAGCAACTGCTGTGAAAACATTCAAACAATGAGGTCTTAATAATCCTGTGGATCTCTGTATGTAGTGACAGGCTGGCAAACATGCATCTGAACTGCAGACATTAAGAAAAAGGGTGTGTGCAAAAAAGCCTCCCTTATCCACCCAATATTTCAGACACATGTCATCTGTTGTTATCATTAATGATCCATTTTTACAAACAGAGTCCTTTGCTGGAAAGCTGAGAGCAAGCCAATCCAAATAAACCAAGCAAAACCCATAATTGCCTACTGACAAGCTGGGCTGCTTAGGATGTAAGATAATGTGGGCGTGATTATATATATATATATATGCGCTCAGAGTGGAGCACGCCACATTCTGAGCAAAAACCCTGTTAGCTCTAGAGCATGACAGAATGGAGGAAACTCACCATCATCACAACAGAGAGTTTAGTCCAAAATACCTAAGGTCAGCTTATAAAAGTAACACACACACACCTTTACTTGGAAGCTTCAAAAAAGTAAGTTTAAGGAAAGAATATTAATTTTAGAGAAGGCTGGTTTCAGAATGCTCTGATCCAATAAGCCATAGCCTCCAACACATCATATCCCTCCCAAAATTTCACAGATGAAAACCAAGGCATATGTGGTCAAGTAGTTTGCAACTTCTGGCGACCCTATCCTGAGGTTTTCTTGGCAAGATTTGTTCAGAGAGGGTTTGCCATTGCCTTCTGAGACTGAGAGAGTGTGACGCACCCAAGCACCCAGTGGCCAAGTAGGAATCGAATCCTGGTCTCCAGAGTCATAGTCCAATGCTTAAACCACTATGCCACTCTGTTCATAACATCTTTATTTATGCAAGATGTTTTATGCAAGACCAAGAATCAGTATGCAAGTTCTTGGCCTTCGGTATTATTGTAATGATGAAGGCTCAGCCCCAATTGCTGGTGAATGGGGTTGGTTAAAAACAGCCTAGAAATTTGAATTTTTTGAGCTCCTACTTCAAAAATTCTATTCAACTACCATGTCCAGAATCCTCTAGCCATTGTGGCCACTGGTCTTTCTGAATGGAGAATTCTGGGAGCTGTGGTTCCCCCCTACCAAAAACAAAATATAAGCCAAAGTTAAATTTAAATATGAAAAGTAGAGAAATGAGGGGTAGATTTTCTGGGTTTTGGAATATGGGTCTTCTTATCTGCTGTTGACTGAAGGCAAAGATTTATGATTTACAATAAAGGAACATATTATAAATGAGAGTGAGTTTTACTGGCTTGTTCATATGAAAAATAACTTAAAGGGAGCTAGAGATTTATATTAAATGGATAATTGATGTATTGTTAACTGTTTCCAAAATGAAAGGAAGAATATAATTTGCAGAGATGGGAGATACAGTTGATACAATAGACTGATGTTAAATAGAATTGAAGTCAAAAGAGAGTCAAGGGTTAAATTTATCATTTTAATAGAGGAATTTATATATTATAAGTTGGTAGAGTGAGGAAGACAACTTGCCTCTCGACCCTTGCCCTTCATGGCTGGCTGTCCAGGGGGGAGATGCCTTGAGGATGTTCCTGAGGGACATTGTCAATGCATCCCTTAGAGAAGGTCATGTTCCGTCTAGTTTGAAGGAAGTGGTGGTCAGGCCGCTTCTGAAAAAAACTTCCCTTGACCCTCTGGACACAAACAGCTATAGGCCAGTCTCTTTGATGCCTTTTCTGAGCAAGGTGATCAAGAGGGCTGTTGCTCTTCAGCTCCAAGCTGTCTTGGAGGAAACTGATTATCTGGATCCATTTCAAACTGGCCTTAGGACAGACTATGGAGTGGAGACTGCCATGGTTGCCTTAGCTGATGACCTTCGTCTGGGCATCGACAGGGGTAGTGTGACCCTGTTTGTACTACTGGACCTCTCAGTGGCCTTTGACACAATAGATCATGACATCCTCTTGGAACGCCTGAGAGAATTAGGAATTGGAGGCATTGCAGTGCAATGGTTCCGTTCTTTTCTCTCGGACAGATCCCAGGGGGTCCTTTTCTATTTTCTATTTTTTTATTTTTACATTGTATCTAATCTTCCTTTTTTCTCCTTTGTTATTTTGTTCCTCTCCTCTGCTTTTGCCTTTTCTTTCTTTCTTTCTTTCGTTTTTCCTTTTTTTTTTTTTTTTTTTTTGCTTTATTTGAAAAATACAAATAATTATTTTTTTAATGGAAAAGCTACTTTTTGGACTCCATTTCCCAGAATCCTTCAGCCAGCACCCTAGATGTGATTAAATAAGGGAAGAAAACTTTTCAACTACTAGAGATCAGAGTGCTTTTGCCAGGCTTGACAACAACACCTCCCTTGTTCTTGAAATAAATATATGAGCTTCAAAGACAGATGCAAGACTTCCAGGCACTCTTTATTCTGTTACCTCTTATTTTAGGATTAAGCATCAGCTATGAACTTCTGCCTTCTCTCCTGTTGGCTTGTGGCATAGCCTATTGAAACATTCGGAGGCAATCCAAAGACAGATTGTCAATCTTGCACTTGGATTTCCTGCCGAACGTTGGCTTGTCCCAGGTTTTCTCATTACTATGAAGACCAAAGATTGTTTATATCCTTGTCTGACATAACATACATGTGCCAACCATTGCTGCGGTTCAAATGGCAACATAAACATTCTGGCAAATCCCCATGCTCTGCAGGACGATTGCCTCATGTGTGAGCCATGAGAGTCTATGGCTCAGGAACAACAAATAAAAGGTAAATGAGGTAAGGGAGATCATTCTTCACAGCAGTAGATTCCCAGAGAATAGGAGGATCCAAAAATAAGATATGTGTTGACATGCTGCCCATGAATTAAGTCCGCAAGCTTCAGAGCCAGGATTATTCACCTTGTTTGCATATTAACCAGATTTCCTTGCCTAGATCATCAGGCTAGATTAATCATTACAATAATTATGCTACAGAACAGCACTCCAGTAATTCAGAACATTGGTCCACCCAGTAGAGCATCAGCTCTTCTGATATGCAACAGATATTTAGAGCAGATTGATAGCATTGTAACTGCCATGGCGCCATCCTATAGAACAGGGGTCGGCAACCTCCGGCCTGCAGGCCGGTTCCGGCCCGTGGACCGCCGCTTACCGGCCCCGCCAACCACTGCCACCACCTCTGCCGTGCATTTTGGCGGCTGCCATTTTGGAAAACAAAATGGCTGCCATGACTCATTTGCGCATGTGCAGTACTTCTGCGCATGCACAAACAAGTCGCGGCTGCCATTTTGTTTTTCAAAATGCGGCCGCGACATGCGTGGCAGCGGCATATGCGGTGGCAGTGGCAGTGGCGCGCGGGGCGGTGGGGCGAGAGAGAGAGAGAGAGTGAGCTCGCGTGCCACCATTCCCTCCCTCCCGGCCCGCAAGAAGGGATCGCAAGAAGGGACCGGCCCCAGATAAAAAAAGGTTGCCGACCCCTGCTATAGAATCTTGTGATTTGTAGCTTCATAATATCTTTTTTTAATTTTCTACCAACATTTCTAATGCTATAGTTCAGGGGAAGTAACCACTGCACCATGCTACTCTCTAGCTTGTGTATTCTTCCTCATTTATAACTCTTGCCATCTTGTGTCCACTGTTGCTTGGCCACACATGTCCCTGATTTCATCTGTTAAATGTTGGAAGGTTTGTATTATGGGGCTGTGGTCCCACCAAACAGTGGAGAAGGAGCACTGCATGGTTCAAGAGCTGCCTTGCGGTGTGCCTTGTGCTCCTTCCTCATGCTTTCTTGTGGATGTGACAATGAAGTCAGTGGGAAGAGAATGTAGTGGGGGCGGGTAGCACAGGCCAATGGCTTAGCACAGGTTAGAGACATGTTTTTTCAGGCTAATCTAGCAGATGAGTTTAGGAAAATATATTTTGGACCAAAAGTCTCATAATCCGCCTTATGCTGGCTGGGAGATTTAGGGGGTTCCAGAGAAAAGCTCTGCTTCAGGAGTACATTGATTGAGCAAGTTCACATATGAATTTGCAGTAAAGAATGCTTAAGATGCCCAATTGCATTCTATGCCTCTTTCAGTGAAATGGTTGACTGTCTCTTAAACGGGCCTTGCTTTCACTACTTGAAAAGGAGCAAGATCACAGCACTAAAATATTCCAAGTGGAAATTAATTTTTTCCCCTATGTTCCCACACAGGGTGCTCTCTGGAAGAAAGCCCAGTCTCCACAGGTAATGGTCACAACAGGAAGGGCCACAAAACTGCCTTGGCATTTCATACTGTGGGGAGCTAAAGGGGATGGCAAATGGCGTTATTTTTGTGATCACAACCCTTCCCGTGTTTCCATGTAAATGCATCACTGGTTTGTCAGAGTGGCGTGAGACCTTTTCTTTTCCTCTATGATTAAAGCAGCAGATTTCCTCATTAAAGCTAATAAATCAAATGGGACCAGGTGGACTTAAACAGCTTCTTGTTGTACCACTCCTTGAAGTCACCTTATTATGGTGTGTTGGCTGGGGATGGAGGAGAGGAGAGGAGACAGGCCAGAGAAAATAATTTCTAAACCTGCCGCTCTGGGCCTGCTGTTAATCACCTATTCTCCTTTGACAATGGAATTTTTGAATGTGCAGCAAATCATACTTAAAGATTTCTCCTTCTCATTGAATACTTCAGGAGCTTTAAGGAATTCCGTTGATGAACACAACTTCATTCAAGGCAGTTGATTAGTTCCACTGTGGAGAGCACTAGACAGGACAATAAGCGGATGACAGACACTGGGATACACAGATAGACTGCTGCATGTTGCAAGGTGTGTGTGTGTGTGTGTTTTAAGGAAATAAAAGATGGGAGAAGAGAGCCATTTCATGCTCAAAAGTCTTTCTCTTAAAAGTTTAATAAATGAGAGTTGCTGAAATTGCTCTCTACAACCAAGTTGTATGAAACATTCCACAGATCATTTCTCCTCCCTTTACCTCTTTTCCCTGCATTTTTAACAGAAGCAAGGGGAGCACACTTTCATTCAACAGTACTCATTTATTTGAAGTGTTTTCCCCTACACAAAGACAACAGAACACATCCTCCCTTTATACAAATCAAGAGACTTTCCATGGAAGCAGTCTGTGTGTACCTCAAGATTTTAAAGAATGAGGCAGGCCTGGTACTAAAGAAAAGGCAAAATGTTGCTTGTTCCCTTTGATCCTTAGTTTTGTGTCATGACTGGGTAGAGAAGGGAAATAATGGCTGGAGTTTCCCAGTCAGTGAAATGAGATGTGGTGGGGTGCTGCTGGGGTACTGAATCTTGAGGTCAAATTGTGAAAAATGATAGAACCACCCTCTTTCTGGGGAGGGTTTTTTTATGATATGATTTCTTTCCCTCAGATCTCTCTATCTTATACCATAAAGCAACTGCTTTCTAACCTGTATGGATGCAGTTACTTGTTCCTTTCCTTTTGATCGGTCTCTTCACCATCCCACTGCAAATTGTAGTCAAAATAGTATTTTATTTGGAGGCAATCTCATTGATTTTCCAATCAGGACTGTACAAACTATGGTCCACAAAATCTGAACACAGCCTAAAAATATGGCTGTGTGCCATATTATGGCCGTCAGGTGCCATATTACTTATTTCTTGAAATCCCAGAAAGTACCAGTAGTAGCTCGAACTCTGTGTGAATCCTGTGTGAAGAGCATTTAGCTTAGTAGATCATACATGATAATCTACCTTTCCTCAGAATGGGATGTCCTTGTTCTTGAGAATTTCTGGTCAATGCCTAACCAACTTTCCTTTGAAAAGAGTCAAGGTTGTCCCAAGCATTTTGCTGTCTGAGGCAAAAGATGACAATCTACACTGCCATTCCATTTTCAGAAGCTGATGAGAATGGCAGGCTAATCTTATTTCAACAAGGCAGATGGCACTACACCTTACATTGAATCTAAGGGAAACAGGATAGCTTAAAGGGTAGAAAGGCCACCTTTGCTGCCATCCTGTTAGTGACATACACAGGCATAGATTAAACTGCAGGCATCTATTTTTGTTTGCTGCAGAGATTGATATTCCCTTTCTTTGTACAGGATCAAAGCCTCCATTTCACAGACCTACAATAGAACTGCCATCAGCTCTATAGTAGGGGGTGGTAAGTGGCTCAGCATAGCAAAATTCCACATGCCAAACTGCTAAACCTTGTTCAGCTTTACAGGATTGCAGCCATCTTACATACACAGCTGTCTCCTCCAACAACTCCATGCCACATCCTGATTTTCAGTATCCACCACCTGAGGTTGCTGCCTCCCTCTGCCAAGCGGTAGGGCTGGCCCTGCTAATAATGGACAATCTATTTTACACATGTTCTACTGCTGAACAGTCTTTATGGCTAGGAAATTCTTTCTTAAATGTAATAGTTTAAATCACCACTGACATCTCTCTGATGGACCCTCCAAAAATGTCTATTTAAGGACTACAGTGCTATTTTCTCAATACATAGTCCTTTTATTACTTTTATAACATGTTTGTCCAGGTTGGCACCATAACCAGTTGGTATGGATAAAAGCAGCCTGAGAGAAAGAAAAAAACACTAAAAAAAGAGTTTAGAAATTTAATTGATCAAGGCTACAATGAGACATCTGTGTAAAAATTCTTAGGATCATTGTACATCAATTAATTGTGTAGCTCTTCTGACATTTTGTTGGTTTAATATTGAATCTATCCATTTTTCAAATTTATACTCATATTTGCATATCTGTAATACATTGTATTAGGATGTGAATTTAAACTGACCTATACACATATACAGATGTATAATATGCATTTACTCAAATATGCAGTTCAGGGAAATGTATAGTTTAGAAAGAAGGTTTCTCATTCTATGGAACTTCTTATTCTATGGAAATGGCGTCCTCAGTCTGCTGGATCCCTTCCCAACTGTGATGAATTTCATGCTCTGACAATATAAAAGAAAACACAGATATGCATCTGACACATGGAAGGTATGCTTTAGGAATAATCTCTATTAATTCCAACAAGTTTGGAGGGATGGGTTAAGATATAATTGGTACCATTTTTATTTTTTTGAGCAAAATTGTTTTGAGTTTGGTTCACTTATCTAATAAAATGACTCTTTTTGAATTAGAATGTTTGACTATCAGGAATTCCCTTGCTAAGCAACCAAATGAAGAAATAAAACACTGTTGTTAAACTAGTCTTCATTTTGACTATATTATTACCTGGAAGATATCACCTTAATCTTTGTTCATGTCCGGATTATGGGCTAAATTTAGTGTAGCATAGATTTATAGAAATGATGGTGACTGTTTATCTGCCATTTATGTAAATTCCATTGATTTCAACAGGTCTAACCTAATTGGAATTAACATTGGATTTAGCCTGATGGTACCCTACAGTTAAAATACCTTCCCTACTTTCAGCTATCCATACCCCCGTACCTGGAACAATCCAAATTGAGGTACATCAAAAAAAAAGTGCATGGAAGTGGACTTTCTGATCAGATCCTGCAGCTCTCTCATCAAACTGTCAAAAGCTCCTCTGGACCTTCATCAAATGAAATGAAAGGGTTAGAGAACCCATCCCAAAAGCATCTTTGGCCAACTTTGGAATGATTTCTTTTTGCTCTTGCAACCCTATCAAATTTATTTAAGAAGCTTTCCCCAGGATCCAAGCTGATGCTTCCAAGGGTTTGGGTGACGTGATTTTTCTCAGGGAATCACACTACTATTATCCTTACATTTTGCAGGAGATCCAAATGATGTCAGTATAATCCTCCCATGTTTTCTCACTGCTGTTTCATACCACATACACACGCATGCACGTGCACACACCTTTTCAGAACAGAAAAAAAATGAATTACCTGCAGTGCACAATATCTTTTCATGTTGGCAGTGTAGGAGCTCTCTGTTTGGGAGCACCCCAATTGGACTTTTCTTTGATTGGACCAGCAGTATAACAGGCATATTGTAGACCCAATCAGTGACAGGTAGGAAAATCAGGAAAAGAAGAAAGCCCATTCTACACAACAAACTATGGAAGATTCCCAGTCCACTATACTCACACATACCATCCTAGGAAATATCCTGTGAGCAGGATACCTAGTTCAGAAATCCAAACATCAGTAGTTAAAATTCAGAAAACCTTTACTGAGAAACTATAGATCCAGTCTAGTGATGTTCATTTTCAGAACTGACCAACAAGTGTTAAAATTGCCTAATAAAATTACACACAATTTCAGAGTTCAGACAGGCTTAATTCTTATTGGTTATAATTAATAAACACACTTCTCCTTTCTTTCCCATACTGCCTCCTTCTTTGTTGTTACAATCAGATTCTTTCACAAAAATGATCTTGAATGGGCTTGGCTCATGCTTGCCTCCCTTACAGTATTATCTTAGCACCTGTGACTGAAATCACCACGACTTATCAACACAATTTCTACTATATAACCCATCACACCTAATTCCCAATTTTATGCCAGGCAAATTGCCTATGCAACTCCTGACAGTGAACAAAAACAATGGTGTCCAACTCTTAGGGCTTTCATAGGGCACATGTTACCTTTTCACATTTCACAGAAATGAATAGCCAGTCTTATTGTAACTGCTCTTCAAGGGCCACAGGGCAACTCATACATTTTTTAAAAAATTAAATTAAATTTCCATGAGGGACTGAGCTCAGGTGATAATAGAGAGATTTTATCTGATAGTAAAGAGCACACTGGGATTAGACTTGTAAGAGACATCTTCTGGATATTGTTCTGGGTGTCCACAGGATTTGGCTCTCCATTTGTGTTCAAAGCCAATGATCTCAAACAGTCATGCCTTTGCAAGGCAATCATTGTGGACACTGGGGACTTTATCACACAAGATTCTAAAGCAAAATTTTAGCAGGATAAAAGCATCTTTGGCCAGTATTTATCACACAGTTGTGAACCTGAACCTCCTTCTGCTGCCTTCCATTCCATTTGTGACTGTATGCACCTTTTCATTGATGTGCAAACCCTATCAATAGGCTCTCAATCTCACTGCTATTCCATTACTGCCTTCATGTGATAGCTTCCTTCTGCTGCAGTTGCACATCTCAAGCAGTCACATGGAGTAAATGGGTGTGATTCTGCTCCTCTCCCTCCCCCTCCACGTTGCAGCACTCCCATCACCAACACCTCCCTGATGCCAGCTGCTCTGTGCACATTCACACAGCAGCCAATTTTTTTTTTTGGGGGGGGGGGGGTTGGCAGCCAGGATCACTCATTCCCCCTTCCACAAGAGAAGTAGTGTCTAGAAGTTCAGAAAACAGATCACATGATCATCCTTCTGTTAAAACATTTACATACTTCCCTTTATCCTATTGTGTGCAAGGTTGCATACAATAAAAATGAATAGTGGCAGGAAAATTGTCACTGCAGTGGCAGCAATCTCTTACTCTATGTATGGTGGTGGCAGCAGTTTTATTATTTTTTTAATATGATATTTATTTATCTTTTAGTATTTAAAGCGAACATATTACATCTCACAGACACATTCCATAAAAGTAACATTACAATACCTAGATGCCTTCCTTTTCTTGTCTTTTTTTATTTCAGTTTTATTCTTGATTTCTGTCAACATAGGGTGCACAATTTTTACATCCTTGCCAGAAACAGCCCCCACCCAATCCACCATATAATGAAATGTCCGATAAGATTCTATTGCCACTAAATGCTGTTTATTTTGCATAATAAAGTTTGTGGATCAAACAAATTTCTTCCAGGTCTGTTTAATTAATGCTAACACTTAGACCAATTAAGCACTACAATAACAACTGAATTTACATGGCAGTTTGCATTCACAAAAAGTAATGCAATTACACTAATTAATTAAATTAATTGAACTAATGCAGTACTCATGTATCCACCACTGCTACACATATTTATGTGCTGTTTTCTCTGTCTGCTTTGGAGATATTGCTTTTGCAGACAAATCCTATGTCCTCAAAGTATTTGAGATTGCAATATTTAAGTTGCAATGTTACATTCAAAGCTCCACTGAATTCAGTGGGTCCTACTTCTTGGTAAACATGTATCCAGCTGCAGTGTGAATCATATTTTTAATTTATTTAAACTGAAAATAAAAAAGAGCCATTCAATGCGATAGAGAATAAAAGAAGCAAAATCAAAACTGCACAGTTGTGATCAAAGCAAGAGTCAGGGTTGTTTAAGAGTACAAGAAAAGCAGTGCAGGATCAGTTCAATCTAATCTGCATTCCATGTCCACAGTGGCCAACTATTGTGCTCATTCATCATAACAGCATCCTCCTGCTATAGATATCAGTACTATTCAAAGTGGCGTTCTCTGTACCAATGCCAGTCCCTGAGCCATTGGCTGCCAGTCCTTGGTGAGTTTCCAGGAAAGAAGAAACACTTATAGCCAATGGGTAAAAATATAGTGCTGGCACACCTTCCAACTGTCCCTGTTTGGAAGGGACATTCTGATTAATCTTCAGTCATCCCACATTTTCAGCTACTTTTTTTAAAAGTCCCAGTTTCTTTGTTTGCTTTGTTGTTGTTTGCCTCCAATTCATTTCTGACTTATAAAAACCCTAAAGTGATCCCATCATAGGGTTTTCTTAGCAGGTTTTTATGCTCAAGCAGGGAATTGAACCCTGGCAGCCAGTCATAGTCCAATGCTCGAACCACTACACCACATATATTTAGTTTAATTCCATTGCTGCAAACTGATTTTGAAGTGCAAAAGTAGTTTGCACTCAGCTAACTCAGCAGCAGAAAGAGGAGAGGAGGGGCCAAAATCTTGCCTTTCTCAGTAGGCTCGGGCAAAAGGAAACTGCTGCAGCTTATCTTAGCTTGTATGTTCTTCCTCATTAACTTTTGCCATCTTGACCACACTTGGATGTTGCTTGGCCACACGTGTCCTGGTTAGCATCTGTGAAATATTGATTGGCTCTTGGTACACTGGGAAAATAAATTAATTGCTGGTCTCCCACAACAGATAGCCTGGAAGCATTATACACACACACACAGTTGTCCCTTCTCATTCACGGACTTCAGGTCCACAATCCTTCTCTTTGTAGGACAGACAAGTGGGAAAGGATACAATGGCAGTGCGTGCATCCCACACACACCCTGGGCTCAGACACCATTATTTTCAATGGGGCTCAAATATTTGCAAGCCACCATTTTCATGGGAAGGGGATCCGGAACAGATCCTCTGAGAATTGGAAAGGGCTACTCTGTGTGTGTGTGTAATGATTGCACAGAATGCTGTTTACCTTCTTACAAGCTGGTCCCATGATCACAGAGTAGTCTCTGACAATGCTGGCTCTTCGGCTTAGTAATGGAGATGAGCACTGCCCCCTATGGTCAGACACGACTTGACAACCTTGTCAATGGGGAATACCTTTACCTTTTAAAGATATTTAGCCTTCTCCACCAGACTGCTCTGGTGCCACTAGAAACTACAAATCCCAGAATTCCATAGGATGGAGCCGTGGCAATTAAAGCAGTGTCAAACTGTATTGTTTCTGCAGTGCAGGTACAGCCTAAGTCTGAAATCTGATATATTTGTGTGTTTTTTCATTTCCATGAGTTTTTGTTTGTAGAAGCATAATTGTAATCAGTCTGAAGCACACTTATACATTAGAGAGGATAATGTTTTTGCTACTATGTGCGTGTTTAGTAGGAAAGTGCTGCCAAATTCTGGGGTCCCAGAAGACACAAACACATGATGCGAGCATTTGCAAATGTGGCTTTGTTGTCTCTGTCCTTATTTTTGTACTGATTTAAAAATTCTTAGATGTATACCTCAAAAATAAGCTACACGAGAGTATCTGTGGTATAAAAGGCCAAGTGCCAAATTGCTCAGAACTCCCACGGCAGCATCTGGGGTCCTCATTGCTATTTTTTGCTACTGCAACCTTCCTATGAAGAATGTCAACTGCAGAAGGACTAACTGTTGGTGACAGGGTATAGATCATTGATGGAAAGACCACAGCTACATTCACACAGAGAGGGACCAGATCTGGCCACAGCGACTCGTCTCATAACACTGCCATCTACTCCTAGGTGTTTGGGATGGTGGTACAAGTTCACACCACCTACACCATGTATATAGGCATTCTGTCAATGAAACCCATAAAACCTTATGACCAGGATGTTCCATTTCATCAACTTATTGAGTGCCAGTTCCATTCTAGTATCCTCCAACATTTCTAACAAAGTTGAAAACAGAGACATGTGTGGTCAAGCAACATCAGAGAGTGATTGATAGGACCAAAGTTATTAACAAGGAAAAACACACAAGCTACGAGAGGCTGCAGCAGTTTGCTTTTGCCTGAGCCAACTGGGAATGAAAAGATTCTGCTGAAGTAATTGACAGCAAACTACTTTTGTACTTGGAGCTCTTTGAAATCAACCAAAGATGAAGGGGGTAAACTGGTAGGAAAAACTGAGACATTTTTAAAGCAGCTGAGGGGGGCGGGCACATGGCCAAGCAACATCAGAAAGTGATCAAGAGTGCAAAGGTTATTAATAAGGGAAAACACACAAGCAAGGAGTGGCTGCAGCAGTTTGTTTTTGCCTGAGCCAACTGGGAATGGAAGAACTGTGCTGACTACTTGGAACTCCATTTTCAGTAATTGAAGTAAACCAAGGATGAAGGAGGACACGGGGAGGAGAAACTGGGACATTTTAAAAGCAGATGAAAAAGTAAGACATTTGAGGATTAATCAGGACTGTCCTTGTCAGATTAGGACAGTTGGAGGGTATGCATTCACAATTACAGTGGCTGAACGATTAACCACCATATGGAAAAATGCTGTCATATAGATGCCCTTGCTGATTTCCAACCCGCCCTTCATTTAGCTCCCAGACATCATTGACAGGTGCTCCCCACAGTGTATAATATTGAATCCAACTAGTTAGAGGACTGCAGCTACATTCACAAAGGAAGGTGTCAGATCTGACTACTCATGCTCAAGGAAACAGGTTTTGATTAGAACCCTTATCTTGAGACCTGCCACCTCGTATTCAAAGCAAGTGAGTACTGACTGGAACTGAGCCCTAATGATAGCAGATAGGGAGAGGTGGAGAAGACTTGTTGAATAAGGTAATGAAACAATTCAGCTACACTGCAGGTAATACGACAAGAGTAGATAGAGTCCTTTTCAGAAAGTACAATTTCAGATTGCAAAGGGGATTGCATTTCTGAATAGTGTCGACTCTGTATCCACAGATTCAACCATCCATGCATTAAAAATATTCCCAATTTTTTTTCCCAAAAAGTGGTGTTGGCATTTTTTATAAGAGACACTCTTTTACAGACTATCCTTCTTCAACTTAGAAAATTCATGTTTTAAAAGAAAAAGAAGTATATTAGACTAGTAAATTTCTCCTTAATGTGCTGGCTTTTTTAGCGTAGAGCATTTGACACAAGAGAACCTTTAAATATGCACCGACTCAAGATCTGAAGTAGCAAAGTTTTAACACAGCACTAATTAATTTTATTTAAAGAAAAATACATCCATTGACGCAGAGCTTAGAAATAAATTGTTACAAGTAATAACTTTATGCATAATACATTCCTCTTGGGGTAATAAGGGAATAGCCACATTCTTCTTGCAAATTAACATAGCAAGTGGTAATTGTGTTACTCTTATGAGTTCTGATTAATGTTTACTCACTAGTTTTTCTCTTTATTTTTAAGGGGAAATTATGAGTGGATTCTTTTAAGTTTTAGGTCATTTCTCTTTTTTAATGGATTTTTTTTCAAACCATACCAAAAAAAGAATGCAAAAGTAGAATGGTATAATGGTTACTAAATTACTACAATATTGGAGGGGAATCAATATTGATGCATTAATTTGGAAGGGGCTTGTAACAAGTTATATAACAAAGTGTTTTTAAAGTCTGGTTTGTCCCAATCTCTGAGAAGCCATGCAAGCATACCTCATTTAACAACACCTCTGACAAAGTAGTTCTGTTGTTGTTTTTACGAAGTCTTTTAAAGCCTATCCAACTTCCCTTCTACTTTTCCTATGTCTAACTAGACATTTGTTTAGCAGCATTAGCACTGGATGGTGATGGAGGGCTGGAGAAACACAGCCTTTTGGTATCAGGTTGCAGCAATATGTAATAAACAATGCAATGAAGCTTGAGCTAGGAAGGAAAGGGATTCTACTCTGGTTGATCCTACTGAGCATGCCTACCTATAAAAGGCAAGTAAAATGTAGCTCTCTCCAAAACTCCTTACTGAATAAGTTTGAACAACAAAAGAGAGAGAGAGAGAGAGAGAGAGAGAAGGGGAAAGCAGATAAGCCTGCCACATATTCAGTAATGGTCTGTAGGCTGCTACACCTTCTGCATGCAGTTGTGTCATCAGGAGGTGCAGGTGGTATGGACCGCACCAGATGACATCCTAAGGGGGGTGACCGAGGCTGGATGGCCATCTGTCGGGGATGCTTTTAATGGGAGTTCCTGCATGGCAGGAGGTTGGACTGGATGGCCCTTGTGGTCTCTTCCAACTCTATTCTATGATTTTATGACACACCGCTGCTCCCCAAACATCTGCCTTTGGGAGACTCAGTGGGAGGAGAAAGGAGAGGCCCCAGGTTTTTTAAAAAAAAAAATTAAAAGTTTAAATTTCAAAATTTACAATTGTAAAAAACAATTAAATGTTTAAAATGTTCTTGAAAAACATTACATTTTATCAGCTTTTCACTTTAAGCACATGAAACAATGTATATGTAAATACATTATTCTGTGCATATGATATTGTAATTTAAATGTATAGTTTTAATTGTGCTTGTTTTTTATGTCACAGCTATTACCATGACATTCAGTGATATATACAGGAATTAAGATTTATAAGTAATATTAGTAAAAAAAAAATAACTAAGGATTCTGTATGGTGTAATATGGAAGGAGATCAATGTAGGGGTGACACCATGAGTTACCACACCAGGCGATGCCAACCCTAGTGATGCCACTGTCTGCATGCCACCCAAATGGAAATCATAAGAAAACTGGAAGCAGATGAAAGGGAAAAAAATCATCCCTGGATGCATTATGGAAGAAGCCTTAAAGTGGTCTCCAGACAATTCAAAATGTTTTTGTTTACTTATCCAAGGCTTACTTGATGTCCCACCCACCCACCCCCATCTGTGGCATGTATATTGTTAGTTTTGAGTAAAATGTTTGCTGAACCTTGTTAAATTGCTCTTCTCTTTTGTGGTACAGGAATCTATCCCCATTCTTTCCAAGTTGTTCCTGCCTGTCAAAGGAGTGATGCCCAGGAACACATCTACCTAGTTAACTGAGAAGACTTGTATAAAGGCTTAAAGTCCCTTGTTGCATGCCTCCAAGTCATTTTTTATTTATGATGACCCTAAGGTGAACCTATCATTGGCTTTTCTGGGCATGTTTCTTCAAAAGCAGGTTTACCATTGCCATCCTTTGAGGCTGAGAGAATGTGACCTGCCCAAGGTCACCCAGTGGGTTTCCATGGCCAAGCCTTGGGATTCAAACCCTGGTCTCCAGAGTCATAGTCCAACGCTCAAACCACTACACAATATGGGAGCAAATCCCTTGCCAAATAAGATACAGAGGAGAACACTGCAGAGGAATAAGAGGTTGACTTGATAAAGAAGGAAGACACCAAATGTAAAGAGGAGAATGATTCAGAACAGAGAATACAGACATGAAGTCAAGGGCCCCTAATGCTTGGTTGAATTCTAGTTTGAAGCTGCTACTTCTGAATTGTACCCACAGTTCATCCACACCTGGAAGTCAGCTTTCTAAGAGGTCATTGTTGTTGTTTTTGCATGACTATGCGAGTAATCTAACTCACACATTCTGGCTTTCTTGTTCACACTATGGAACCACTCTGCAAGCTCACACGTGTCAACACTCAAATAAAGATAGAGTCAATGATGTGAATGTATTTGAAGCATGTTCAAGGCATGCAGAGTTTTATCCCAGTTTATCCCAAGACTATTCACGCTGATTATTCACACAGCTGAGAATGCAAATCTTTTAGAAAAACTCAGGGGAAAACAGACATTAATTATTACAGGATAAGTGGGGGGTTTACCTTTACCCCCCTCCCCAAATAAAAACTTAATTGGATCCATTCAAAATACATATAAACAACAAAGATTCAACTCAGATTCTACCTGGATTATTTTCAGTGGCCTCATTCACACTACCGTTATATTCCAGTTTGTGACCCGGTTTAAAAGGGGGTCATGCACACTTGAATCAGGTTTTTCCAACCCCACTTGGGGTGGACCCGTATCAAATCCCCCTTTGCATGGGTTTTCCGATTCCGAGTTTTTCCCTGTTCCTTTTTTGAAAAAAAACGGGGTTTCTTTGGGTGCCACCAATGCAAACTTGCTCCCAATTCAAAATTGAGTCTTCATGAAGGGAGGGGATTAATGGGCAGAGGGTGTGCCGATGGGCGGAACATGCCCATCCCATCATGGGATTGTGGGAGTGAGTGGCAAGCACAATTTTTTTGTGCTCTTGCTATTTGCCATAGTGATTGATTTCAAATTTCCCACAAGTGTGAGCTTTAAACAACAGCCAGAAAGGAGGGTTTCCCGGTGTCCTTTTTTTTTTTTAACTAATTTTTTGATAGAATTTGCAAACCTTTCCATTTGCGTGGCTCCGACTGAGAATATGTTGAAAGGATGTCTCCAAAACAGCCCATTTTCAGGCTTTGGCACATCTGGCACCAATCATCCAGATCTTGGACAAAAAAAACCAGAAAAGGGGAAAGAGCTAAACAATATGTTGGCTGATGCAGGGGGGGAAATATTTCTCAGATGGAGGCAAACAAATGGAAAGGTTCACAAATTGTATCAAAAAAAATCTGAGGTGGAGGTGCCGCACAGGGCAACAGGGGCCAGGAGGTGGTGGCAGTGATTAGCCTCCCTCAGTGCACCATTGCTGGTTGTTTTGTGCCTCTTGGTGGCTGGGGTGATGGCGACCGAAGCTGCGGCGGTGGCAGAGTCCCCCTCACAAGACTGGGGTGACAAGAAGTGCCATTACTACAGCAGGGTAGAGGTTACCCGGGCAAGGCAGGGAGGGTGACCATCAAGGACCAGTCGCTGCACCTCAGCAAGGCTAGATTTCTAAATTTGTATTTTAAAAAAAGAAAATTTCTGTGCGAGCCAGTGTGAACTTAGGTTAGATTGCGCCAGAGAGGTTCTATCGGATTACACATAGTGGGAACTTCAATCCAGGTCAGATCCCCGGATCTCCCCAGATCTCCCTGGCACAAAACACTAGTGTGAATGACCCCACTGTCTGAATAACCCTAATGTCAGACAGATAATGCTAAAGTTGCATTTTGCAGGGCATTCAATGAAGATGGTTGTGAGAGCTATGGAGCCAATTCCCAAGTCCCTTCAGTAAGCATAAGAGAAAACTGGAATCAAACTGTAGGAAACCATTGTTGGTCCCCAGTCCTGCAACATACATCAGTGGGTGCTGGGTATATGCAAACCTTTAAACAGGTATCAGGTACTATTGTGATATGTGAGCTGATCCTAAACTGAATCACTTTAAGGACATGGATGTCTCTACTTTGGCTCTTCACATTTCAAAACTGCTGTTTTCATTCCCCACAAAAAGGAAGTGCACCCTGAATAGAATTTAACATCCTCTGCTCACACACTCACACACAGCCTAGCATTTATGAATGAATGCATCAACTATCAAAACACAGAGCGTGAACTTGAAGCCCCCTTGTGGAATGAAACTATTTTGAAAGGGGACATTGATTTTGTTTAACTACAGTCGAGTAGTTGTCATTGTTATTGCTTCTGGTGCTTTTAATGCTTCGTATGTTTTGCAATTTTTATCTCGTTCACTGCTTTAGGCTTTTTAAATTCATCATCCAGCAATTCCCTCAACAACCCAGTTTAAGTCAAAAGTCTTGGAATTAAGCTGATTTTGTGCCATTGATTTAATGGGACAAAATCATCCTAAATCCAATTACTTCAAGTTAACTGAGTTGTAGAACAGCTTGTAAGAGACAGACAGCAGTGAAAAGGGGCAAACAGAATTATGATGAAAGGAGAATGGTGGGGGGAGTAAGTATTACAATTCCAAGTTTATGATATATCACCATTTCGAATTCCAGGATCCCAGTGGAGGCTAATTGTTCCAAAGTCCATGGGGTTATGCATCAATTCCAGATTTGAATCCATTCCAGGTTTGAAAGAGCTATCCTGGTTGATGAATTTATTGGTGGAAGTAGGGTTCAGCCCTTAAGAGACCTCTCTTAATATTCAGATTAAAATGGAAAGTTTTGACCATTCCATATCTTTTTTAAATGTTTGGGATGTTTTTAGAGGGACATTCCTCTCTGCAATTTCTCTCTCTCTCTCAAGCTCCCCAAATATAGAAATTTGTTGCTGCTTACTGTTTTTAGTGATTTATCTTTTCAGCTGGTTCTAATTTTATGATGGTTTAATTGCTTTTTAATTGTTTTTTGTAAGCTCTGAGTTTTAAGTGTGTTTGTTTTAAATACTGAAAGCTGTCTTGAATCCCAGACTAGGGGAAAGTGGGATATAAGTAAATATAATAACAATGGTCAGAATTCAGGATTGGATGCATGGATGCATGACCTGAAGTTATGCATTCGTAGTGGATGTGAATTCAGAGGCCTTATACTATCACAACTGTGGCACTATTGCTATAATCATAACTGGCCCCTCCCAACATGTTTCATCAAGTATCAGCTGTATACAGAGAAGGGGGTCCATTCTGCTGGTGATCAAGTCATGGGCGGGAGATGTTTCCATACCTCTCCTGCTAGCTAGCAAAGCTGCAACGATCAGAACGGGCCCCGTTGTTCATCTTTGTTGCAGCCTCACTGGCTTGCAGCTGGAAATGGAAACATCATCTGCCCATGCCCCAGTAGCCACCAGAATAGACTCTCTTCTCTATATGCAACTGATGCCAGGAGATGCAATTTAGCAAGCTACGCAACTAAAGTAGTTGCATAAGCATGGATGCATCTACACTGCAGAATTAAAGCAGTTTGACATGGCTTTAACTGCCATGGCTCAATCCTATGGAATTCTGGGATTTGCAATCTTTATCAATGACTTGGGATAAAAGAATAGAGGGCATGGTTATCAAATCTGCATATGACACCAAATTAGGAGGAGTGGCTAATAACCTAGAGGAGAGGAACAAAATTCAAAATGACCTGAACAGATTAGAAAGCTGGGCCAAAATTAACAAAATGAATTTCAACAGAGAGAAATGTAAGGTACTGCACTTAGGCAGAAAAAATGAAATGCATAGATATAGGATGGGGGACACCTGGATTAACAAGACTACATGTGAGAGGAATCTAAGGGGGGTTGTAGACTGCCAGAAATAGTGCAAATTGAGTCCACTTTTAGGGTTAGGGTTAGGGAATCATGGGAACTGTATTTTATTGTGGCACCAGAGCTCTCTGACAGAGAAGGCTCAATGTCTCAGAAAAAAAACAATTCCCATGATTCCCTAGCACTAACCCTAACCCTAAAAGTGGACTCAATTTGCACTATTTCTGGCAGTCTGCAACCCCCCTAAGAGTCCTAGTAGACCACAAGTTGAGCAAGAGTCAACAGTGTAATGTGGCAGCTTTAAAAAGCTAATGAGATTCTAAGCTGCATTAATAGAAGTATAGTGTCTAGATCAAAGAAAGTAATAGGGCCACTCTATTCTGCTTTGGTCAGGCCTCACCTGCAATACTGTGTCCAGTTCTGGTCACCGCAATTCAGAAAGGATGTTGACAAGTTGGAACGTGTCCAGAGTAGACTAAAATGGTGAAGGGTCTGGAAACCATGCCTTATGAGGAAAGACTTGGGGAGCTGGGTAAGTTTACCCTGGAGAAGAGACAGTTAAGAGGTGATATGATAGTCCTGTTTAAGTATTTGAAGGGGTGTCATATTGAGGATAGAGCAAGCTTGTTTTCTACTGCTCTCGAGAATAGGACCTGGAACAATGGATACAAGCTACAGGAAAAGAGATTCCACCTCAACATTAGGACGAACTTTCTGACAGTAGGAGCTGTTTGACAGTGAAACACAGTCCCTCACAGTATGAGTTTAAAAGAACTTAGCAGAACAGTGGAGGACAGTCTCTTCGAGATGTCTCATCCACAGGGTCGCCATGGGTCAAAATCAACCTGAGGGCAGTTAACGACAACAAAAAACAGTATCAAAATCAGATTATAAAGATTATGAAACATAAATCACTAACAAGAAATATATGGCAGGAACTGTATGTAACAATTAACAAACAGCTCTAAAGGGAAAGGAGATAAAACAAAACTCACAATGTTTAAGGTAAGAGAGAGAAAACTTTCTGCAATAAACTTAAACAAAAATTAATGAAACAGTAATACAGAAAGGATCTGGTGGCAAGAATTCATTGAAGCACAGTCCAAGTCTGTATAAATCACTGATACATTGCAGTAGTTCAAGTTGTACAGCATATACAAAGATATATTAGCTCCAACACAAACTGGCTGGAATCTATATTTACTTTTCAAACATTTATTTGTTTTATCCTTTTTTTTCCCCCTTTATTCTTTTCTTTTACTATTGGCAGTCTTCTTGTTCTCACCATAGTCTAACCTAGTCTCTGTTTTGGTCAGGACAGCCTCTTGAGTTGAGATAGGGGGTCTCAATTCAGACTGAAACACCATTTTAACCCCCGCATAGTGTTTTCCACAATTTGGGCAAAACATTTTTGGGCAAAACTAGTATCACCACCCCCTATTTAAAAAAACAAAAACAAAGCTACGCTGACGTACAGTTATTGCAGTAGGACAGTCTGATAGATTAGAAAGGCATAAAGAACCCATCAAATCCTATTATTTTTACTATTTTGTCCAAAAAAAGGCAACTTTACCACATTTTCCTGTTTTGCATATTTTACAGAAATATGCAAATACCAGTTTTGAAAAAAAAAATCTCCATACATGTGTGTATATATGTTTGTCATTGTCTCATTTTTGTTGTATTCTTATTTGTTGTCAAATTGATTTCAACTTATAGGAAAACATATAAGATGTTACAAGAAATAGAATTAGGGGAAGAAACAGTAAAACAAAATATGATCAAATGGATGCAAAATATCAGGAATTCAATACCACTACAAACTTGGGAGAATACATGGAAAAATAACATGAAATTTACCAAATGTAATGCTCTGAAGGAAAATTTCCAGAAAATCTTTTATAGATGGTACATGACCCCTACTAGAATAGCAAAAATGAAGAAACAAAATAATAATAATTGCTGGAAATGTAAAGATAAAATGGGTACTTTGTATCACATGCAGTGGCATTGTAGGAGGGTTAAAAATACTGGGAAAATATACATAGAAACATGTGTAAAATATTACAGAAAAGTATCCCGTTAAAACCAGAACTGTTCTTATTAAAATGATAGACATGATGGAACTTAAATTAAGCCAGGATGAAAAAAGTTTGATATCATACATGATCACAGCAGTACGGGTGGTATATGCAAGATATTGGAAATCGGGAAAAATGCCTACATTACAGGAATGGGAAGTTAAATTAAATGAATTTGCGACCATGGATAGATTGTCTATGTATGTAGAAGGCAAAACGTTACAACAGGGGTAGGCAACCTTGCCCCTTTAAGGGCCGAGGGACTTCAGCTCCCAGAAGCCTCAGCCATGTTGGCCAATAGTCCCATGTTGGCCAATAGCTCCTGGGATTCTGGGAGATGAAGTTCTTCGGCCCTTAAAGGGGAAAGGTTTCCTACCCCTGCGTTACAACAATATGAAAGGAAATGGGGGAAATAAACAAATACTGTAGTCAGGCCACGGCACCGGCTCTTAGGGCGGCCTTTTGCCGCCCCTCAAAGGAACAGCATTTTGCTGCTCTTTTGAGGGCGGCAACAGGGAGGATCCGGGCCACAATGTGCAGTTGCTGCAGCCCTGATCCACCGCTCCCAGGGGCGGCTCTTTAGGCAGGTCTGTAAAGGTCTAACTCCCCCTAATTTATTAAAAAGCCTATTGTTGTTGTGTGCCTTCAAGTCATTTCTAAGGTGAACCTCTCATGAGGTTTTCTTGGCAGGATTTGTTCAGAGGAAGTTTGAGATTGCCTTCCCCTGAGGCTGAGAGTGTGCAACTTGCCAAAGGTCACCCAGTGGGTTTCATGGCCAAGCTCGGAATCTGAGCTGGACTCCAGAGTTGCAAACCAATACTCAAATCGCTATGCCACACTGACTCTCTAAGAAATCATACTGTTAATAAAAGTAAAACTAAGAATAATAACATAAACTAAAGAAAACCTCTACTGATATATTATCAGTATCTCATTATATAATGAGAGACTTTCAGGAGTCTCTCAAGTCATCAGTCTTTGCTCAGGTCTTGCAAACCTAGGCCCAAGGCTTCATAATCTGGTCCCATGACCTGGACTAGAGGCCTGATCCTGCAAGCCCTTATACCTTTGGGAAAGCAGAACAATAGTCCTACTCTGGTTGTCCATGCACACCAGTGAATGAAAAAGTGTTAATACAGGTGTACAGCAACTCTGCTACAACTGGAACATGAAGAATCACACCAAATACTATTCATGAGTTTGTCAACGTGTTACTTAAGACACAAAATAGGATTGGCTCAGCTTTCTTCCAAAAGACACATTTGATGCCCCTAAGAAAGTTCACCTTCACACTTACATTCCATGCAGTAGAAGTTACTCTGTTTTGCTCCGACCCCATATATTTCAGACTCATGAGTAGGGGGAATAATGGTGTGTGCCCCCCCCCCCATTGTGCAGGCACTATGACAATGATAGGCTGCTAATGAGAGCTGAGTAGGAAATAGACAAAATAAATCCAGGGGACACAACCCAGCCAAACCTGAGCACATATAAATCCCCTTATTTTGAAAGAGTGCTGGGGGGGGGTGTTGCAGACTGCCAGAAATAGTGCAAATTGAGTCCACTTTTGGGGTTAGGGTTAGGGAATCATGGGAACTGTGGTTTATTGTGGCACCAGAGCTGTCTGACAGAGAAGGCTCAATGTCTAAGAAAAAAAACAATTCCCATGATTCCCTAGCACTAACCCTAACCCTAAAAGTGGACTCAATTTGCACTATTTCTGGCAGTCTGCAAGTCACTCCCATTGAAACGAGTGCAATTTAACTTGGGCTGGATTGTTTCCAATATAATTAACATATCCCTGCTTCCTCCATCTATATTTCACAATTGATATTAGTATGCAAAGGCAACATATTGTGATATAATTGTTATTGTTTTAAAATCTAAACCAAAAACTTCCTGGATTTTCATGATGCTTGTAAGGCTGTTAATTTCAATGTCACCGTATGATTTTTGGCAGAAGCACCAATATGTATGTATGCATGTATGTAAGCAAGGAAAACAAATGTGTTTTGTATTAAAATTTATACAACTCCATACATTTTTATGCTGTTTATTTGAAAATTAATTTTGGCTTAAGACTCTGAGACGGCAAATGTTGTCAAGATTTGAGGGCTACCTGAAAAGCCTTGGGGACAGCATTACGCTTATGCATAAGAAACAGCAAAATAAAATAAAAATAAATGAATTTCCAAATACGTCATGGCTAATCCCTGGAGCTGACCTGCAAATGAATTATGGAGGTTTGGTGAAGGGACTGAGTCGATCTTGTGATTTTCACAGAGAGATTTATCTTATTTTCCCAACTTATTTTCATATCTTATTTCCTTTTCTTTTCGAATTAGACTGTAAATAAAAAAAAAGGCATAAAGATGGAATGAAGCCCCTTTTCCCCGCACTCCTACTGGATTGATAAATTAAAACGGCAAGATGAGTTTTTGTATGACCCATCCTCGAGGATTTGGTAAAATTTAGCTGATGCAAAACAAGGCATTAATTTGGAGAGGCCTAGCCTCTTACAATGCTTAGTATTCTGACAATGATGAATGGCATCAGTCCAAGCAAATGGTAATTTCACTTTTTGTGACAGTACTTTAGAGCAAAACCGACTTTCTTCACACAAAGAATTTGCAATCCTATTGAAGGGAGGCTGTACCTGAATATCAGAAATCCTTCATTGTTTAAGTATCATCTGATATTCTTGATTGGCTTCAGACTGAAGGTTGCAGTTGAATTAGGGGAGAACGGAGGTTAAGTCCTAACCTTGAAAGATTTAGCAGCCATTGAAACACTGCCTTTGGGCACTTATTGGGACCGTATTTATAAAAAAAAACTTTTTCAATTCAATGAGGGGGAGGGAGAAAGCACAAAACTTGTCACATTCATCAAGTGAAGCCACTGGAAAGACATCTACAGAAGAACACCCAAAAAGCATAATCTTTCAGAAAAGCTGATAGAAATGGTAATTGGGTGGGTGAGGAATAATGCTAGCAAAGCATGGGTGGAAGAGAATATAGCTAAACACAACAAAACCAAAAAAAATCAAGGTCACTAACAGAGAATGTAACCTTTTAAACTTATGAAAATGTACATTTGGCTTTTGTATAATAAAATGTTTATCTGGCAGCATGTAAAACATCATGTCGATGTGAAACAATTTTCAGATGGAAAGGCTGGAGATCAGCTCTATTTTTAAAAGAAGCATATTTTCAGCAGATAGGATTATATATATTACTTTTCTGGTAGTTAGCAAACTGACCTCTTGAAATGCCCATTTAAAAGGGGGAGGAAGTCTCTGCGGTACTGAAAAATCCTCTTCTAGGATTGGCAGAAGTTCTAACATTGTCTCCTTAATAGGGAGCAGAAGTGATGAATCATAAAAACCTGATTGCCAGCCTTCCTGCTTCTTGCAAAGAAGCTAATCAGAGCCGGCAAAGCAAGTGACATGTGTAAACAGATGAGTTGTACGTGGGTGCAAGATTGTCCCTTTGTTATCTTACACAAACACCTCTTGCATGGAATATCAGGCATTTCTGGCACATAGCAAACTGTGTGTGTCATGGGTCCCATCCAGCTGTGCACAAAGAGGAAGCACTGAAGTGTTGTGTTCCTCATCTTGGGTTTAATGACACGGATGCAGGTGCCTCCTTTCCTGAAGAAGACATCAGTTAAGGAGATTTTTTAAAAAATAATAATAATAATCTTTGAAAGGTCAGTTTCCACATATGTTAAGCTCTTTCTAAGAGTCTCTTCACAGTGGTTAAATGCCTGTACCGCAGCCACTCACTCATAGACCACAAGGTTGCGAGTTCAATACCAGCCAGGGCTGAGGCTCGACTCAGGCCTGCATCCTTCCGAGGTCGCTAAAATGAGGACCCAGCTTGTTGGGGGGCAATCAGCTCACAGTTGTAAACCGTTTAGACATCCCATAGTGTGATATGAAGCGGTATATATATATAAAAAAAAAAAAAAGATTACATGGCCATCAGGTTCCACTGGTGTTAGCCATGATAAATACCTAAACTTCATTAGTTGATTCCAGCCTAAACTCTTCAGCCTAAATCCATTTGCCCCAACTAGAATTGACTTATTGAATCAATTTTGTTGTTGTTGTGCACCTTCAAGTAATTTGCAACTTACGGTTATGAACCTATCATGGGAATTTCTTAGCAAGATTTGTTCAGAGGTGTTTTGCCATTGCTTTCCTCTGGAGCCAAAAGAGTATGATTTGCCCAAAATCATCCAGTGGCTTTCCATGGCTGAGCAAGCATTTGAACCCTAGGAGATTATTGCAGCGCTAATTAAAGTGGTTTACCTGAACCATCTTAAAATTTAAAATGGGTGGCATCCTGATGTTATCACACAGATTTTGCCATTGAAATTACTGCCCAGATGCAGCCTGGGTCCATTCCTGCTCCCGGGGCCACTCAGTGTGGCTTTTTTCGAAGACAGGAGTTTTCCAGCTTAAGGAAATGGCACCCGGTGGGCGATTTCAGCAGCAAAATCCTTGTGATAACATCAAGATGCCACCTATTTTAAATTTTAAGCTGGCTCAGATAAGCTGCTTTAATTAGCTCTGTGATAATCTCCCTAATTTCTTAGAGTTCTAGGCCAACATTTAAACCATTACACCATGCTGGCTGCTCAATGATAAATCAATAAATGTAAAATTCCATTGATTCTAGCTGGGAGTTGGCAATTGGATTTAGGCCTGAAAACACAATTACTAGAGAACTGCAGTTTCCTGTGGCTACTTGTAAAGCTTGGAAAAGTTACTTCTTTGGAGCACAGCTGTCGGAATGCCCCAACAAACATGGCTGCTGGATCAACCAGTTACCCCCAGTATCCCTTCTTCCTTTTCATGTTTTCTGCTCAGAATCTATGATATCTACAAGGATGCAAGAGAGCAACATAGGGCATGCTTGTAGATACCATAGAAACACACTGTGACTTGGAAGGAAAGATGAGCTTATTTGGCAAATGCACACACAGAAACATAACTCCTTAATGCCTAGAACATTTTCTCTGCCTAACTTCACTTCTTAATACACCATTACGATCTGAGTGAAACACCATGAGATTACTGCAGGAACTTATAAGACAGAAAAGTGCAGTCAGCCCTCCATCTATATGGATTCTTTATCCAAGGATTTAACAATCCCTGGCTTGAAAATATTACAAAAAGATATACATTCTAAAAAGCAAAGCTTGATTTTGATATTTTATATAAGGAACACAATTTTACTGTGCCAGTTATTTGGCACTTTTAGCTGCATCCTCTGCAAAATTGTATCTGATGTGGAAGACCCTACCAATGAGTGTGAGTGCCTAAGGTCATGTAATGGATTTCCATGGCTGAGCAGGGATCATACCCTAGTCTCTGGAGTCCAGGTCCAACACTCAAACCACTAAACCATGAGAGTGATCTTGATCACCCATAAAGATAAGTAAAGATCATTGAACTAAAGCAGGGGTAGGCAAGCTTTCCCCTCTAAGGGCCGAGGGACTTCAGCTCCCAGAATCCCAGGAGCTATTGGCCAGCATGGGACTATTGGCCAACATGGCTGAGGCTTCTGGGAGCTGAAGTCCCTCGGCCCTTAAAGGGGAAAGGTTGCCTACCCCTGAACTAAAGCAACAAAGAAATAGTCCCCTACAAGTAGGAACTCCTTTAGTGTACCTCAAGAATAAAGCTCCAAAATGTAATTTTTCCAGAATCTGTCAAAACATCTGTCAGCTGAGGCTTGATAAGATATCTGTCTGTTTTCCATGTAGGATCAATATGGCAAAATGGCAATATTTTTTCAGAGCTACAAGCTCCTGCATCATTGAAGAGGAAGACACAAGGTAGATTTAACACAAGATGCACAATGCAAATGCTAGGGATGTCCCAGGTGCATGGAAATCTGAACCTGACCCTTAAACTTTCATATTATTATTCAAATATTATTCAAATCTGAGAAGGACTGGGTCCTAAAATATGGTACTGCTCCAAGAAAACTGAGGGCCTTTGCTGACTGCTAGAAAAAGTGCAAATTGAGTCCACTTTAAGGGTTAGGGTTAGGGAATCATGGGAACTGTATTTTATTGTGGCACCAGAGCTCTCTGGCAGAGAAGGCTCAATGTCTCAGAGAAAAAACAATTTCCATGATTCCCTAGCACTAACCCTAACCCTTAAAGTGGACTCAATTTGCACTATTTCTGGCAGTCTGCAAAGGCCCATAGTGTTCATAGTTTCAGTTCTCAATTTGCCTTGTACTTTCATGTTAGTCAAGCTTTCTGTCACATCAACAAACATATATGTGTTTGTGCCTTCATGTCACCTGTTGACTTATAGCAGCCCCATGAATTACATAGGATTTTCTTAGGCAAGAAATACTCAGAGGTGTTTTTGCCAGGTCCTTCCTCTGAAATATACCCAACAGCATCTGGTATTCATTGACAGTCTCACATCCAAGTACTAACCAGAGCTGACCTTGCTTGGCTTCCAAGATCACATAGGACCCAGTGCTTTTCGATTATTTAGGTCCAGTATTAAATCAATACCTGCCAACCTTCCATTTTTGTCACTAAGAAAACCCTCTCTCCCTCCTTCCACCCATTTAATTGAGTCTAAACAAAGCTACTATTCTATCAGTGGTTGCAGGGTTTTAATAAAGAGTACACTTGTCCCTCCACATTTGCTGGGGTTCGGGGCACAGGACCCCCATGAAAGTGGGAAAACTACAAATAACAAAAAAAAAACACCTATGTTTTTAGCTGAGAGAACACCTCTCTAGGAATCTCTAGGTCCTCCAGTGCAACTCTGTGGTCAACATCTGCCAGACATTGATCATAGAATTGCACTGGAGGAGCTACAAATGCCTAGTGGACTGTTCTCTCTAGGAATCTCTAGGTCCTTCAGTGAGACTTTCAGTTAAAGTTGACCATAGAGTTGTGCTGGAGGACCTAGAGATTCCTAGAGAGAACATATTAATAAAATCTGTGAATAATCAAATCCACAAAAGTCAAAGCTGCAAATGTGAAGGAACAAGTGTATTGTGACCTGAGACTCAAACCATGCCTCATGAACTATAACTAGACTTGTGTGCACCTAATGTCAAAAGCCAACATTATAGAGTTCCAGCATGGTGTAGTGGTTTGAGTATTGGACTATGATCCTGGAGACAAAGGTTCAAATCCTCACTCAACCATGGAAACCCACTGAGCAACCTTGGGCAAGTCACACTCTTTCAGACTCAGAGAAAGAGAAAGGGAAATCCTCTCTGAATAAATCTTGCCAAGAAAACCCTGAGATAGGGTCACAATAAGCCAGAAACAACTTGAAGACATACAACAACAGAGTTCATTATAAGGCACAGAAGGGAATTGCCCTCTTATGCTAGGCAGGCAGCATAACGTTTGGATTGGCCTGGTCTAGGTTCAACTCTGCTGTTAGACAAGGCATTTGCTTCAGGTACAGATTTTGGATATCATAAAAATACAGGAACAATTATTTTGTTCTTGTCGTATTTTACTGCAATCATTGGGAAGAGGTGATTATTATATTTTTGTTTGTTTGTTTTTTCCTCATGTACTAAAATAACTCAACTGCCTTTGGATACTAAGAACCTTGAATGCTGTTCATGTTCTGGCAGCAAAATTTCTTTGGCTAAGTGTTGGCTGGCCCAAAAGTCTGGCCTTTTAGGGACACAGGAAGCTGCCTTGTACTGAGTAGACTACTGACCCATTAAATTCACTGCTGTCTACAATGGACTATTAGCAGCATTCTAGTTTTCAGATGCAAATAGTGGGAACTGAAGCTGGGACCTCTGGTCAATTTTGTCTGGTCAATCTTCTGCTTCTTGTAAGGCCCAGCTTCTTGAAAACCATGAGCTTAAGTATTCAGGGAAGGTACCCAGAGCACTGCTTTGGCTCTGACAATATTTCCAAATCTAGAAAGGATGATGATGCTCACACCTTACGTACCTGAGACATGGCAATCATATTTCTCCATATGCTTCAATGCTTGGTGGTAATGATTTGTTGTTGCACTTGGATTACTAAGAGGCGTGGAATGAAAGTGTGGAACCTCAAGTATAGCTTGAAAAAGCTAATTTGGATGAGTACAACTCCCAGATCTCCAAGACACCATCCTGGGTGGAAGATTTAAGGAGTTGCAACTTAAAGTAGTTCTTTTCCTAGCTTGGGTCAAGGTTAAATAAGCTCTGTCACCAAGACAAATCAATGAGGACTGATCAATTCTACTATTTCAGTATTTATTAGAAAATGTGCTAGCTCTGGTAATCACCTAGTTTTGGAATGCAAGGCTATGTAACCCATGATGCATAGATGCATTCTGAATCAAATTATGTTTTTCCTGGACTCAGAATGTAAAATAACATTCTGCAACCATCATTCTGTTGGTTAGCTCCATCTACAGCAGATCTGTTCAATCAATTATTGAATGCTGAGTCAGCCCATAAGAAATTCTCATTGATTGAGTGAACATCCTCTAGGCTGAATCCACACCTGTAAACTAAACAAGTTCTAATATGCAGTATTCTGCCCTGTTTTCACCTTGCTGATGCCACACCTATTCATAACAAACTGGATGCAAATTGTATTGATAGCCACACATTTCCCCTGCCCAAATTCAAATCAATGCAAAGAGGGCTGTGCTTATTTTTCTTTCCCAATATGCATAAACCTATCAATCAATAGCCAAACTTGTTTTCCTGTCAATCTAACCACCTATCTTGCACTCCCATTGTATGGCTCCCCTATCCAATCCCCTCCCCCCTTCACCCCCCAATGTTTTATCCAGTGGCGTTCCTGGGGTTGTTCTCACCCGATGCAATAACTCATGGTGTCACACACCACACTGACCTCCTCCCATTTCACACCATGCAGAATCCTTAGTAATGCTTTTTTGCACTAATGTTACTTATCAATCACAATTCCCATATAGCACAGGATGTCATGCTAATAGTTGTGACATAAACAACCAGCAATATTAAAATTATACCTTCAAATTACAATATCATACACACAGCCTAAATGTGCTTACATATACATGGTGAAGATTTGGTTAAAATGTGATGTTTTTAAAGAAAATCTTAATAGTTGGCAGTTTGAGGCCCGGGTGCTGCATGATGAGGTGAGCTCCTGTCACTAGTCCCAGTTTCTGCCAACCTAGCAGTTTGGAAGCATGCAAATGCAAGTAGATAAACAGGTACCACTTCGGTGGGAAGGTAAACAGCGTTCTGTGCAATCATGCTGGCCACATGATCACAGAGAAGTCTCTGACAATGCTGGCTCTTCAGCTTAATAACAGAGATTAGCACTGCCCCCATGGTCGGACACGACAACCTTGTCAATGGGGAATACCTTCACCTTTTTTTAAAAGAATAAAAAAAACTTTAAAATTCAAAAACATTTTACATTTTTTTTAAATGAAATTTGAAAAAATTCTGGGGGCTCTCCTTTCCCCTTCCACTGAACTTCACCCCACTCCCACCATCTCTGAAAGCATTTTAAAGGGAAGCAGATAGAAGTATGTCAGCAGCAAAAGGAAAAAGAAGGAAATGGTAGGGCCACTGTGTGGAGAAGATGGCAAAAAGTTAACAGGGGACAGAGAAAAAGCAGAATTACTCAACACCTTCTTTGCTTCAGTCTTCTCAGAAAAGGCAAAGGGTGCTCAACCTAAGTATAATGGAGCAGAGGACAGAATAGGAGAATTTCAGCACAGAATAAGTAAAGAGATAGTACAGAAACATCTGGTTAATCTAAATGAATATAGGTCTCCAGGACCAGATGAATTACATCCAAGGGTATTAAAAGAACTGGCAAATGTAATATTGGAACCATTGGCAATAATCTTTGAGAATTCCTGGAAAACAGGAGAGGTCCCAGCGGACTGGAGGAGGGCAAATGTTGTCCCCATCTTCAAAAAGGGGAAAAAATAGGATCCCAACAATTATCGTCCAGTTAGCCTGACATCAATACCAGGAAAGATTCTGGAGCAGATTATTAAACAGAGAGTCTGTGAACATCTGGAAAGTAATTTCATAATCTCAAAAAGTCAACATAGGTTTCAAAGAAACAGGTCATGCCAGACAAATCTGATCTCTTTTTATGATAAAATTACCAGCTTGGTAGATGAAGGGAATGCTGTGGATATAGTATATCTTGATTTCAGTAAGGCCTTTGACAAGGTTCCCCATGACATTCTTGCAAGCAAGTTGGTAAAATGTGGGCTAGACAAAGTAACTGTTACATGGATTTGTAATTGGTTGACTGATCGAACCCAAAGGGTGCTCAACAATGGCTCCTTTTCAACCTGAAAAGAAGTGACCAGTGGGGTGCCACAGGGCTCTGTCCTGGGCCCAGTGCTATTCAATATCTTTATTAATGACTTGGATGACGATATTGGGGGCATAGTTATCAAATTTGCAGATGACACCAAATTAGGAGGAGTAGCTAATACCCCAGAGGACAGGATCAAAATTCAAAATGACTTGAACAGACTAGAAAGTTGGGCCAAAGCTAACAAAATGAAATTCAACACGGAGAAATGTAAGGTACTGCACTTAGGGCAGAAAAACGAAAAGTACAGATATACGATGGGGGACACCTGGCTGAATGAGACTACGTGTGAAAGGGATCTAGGAATCCAGGTGGACCACAAGTTGAGCATGAGTCAACAGTGCGATGCAGCAGCTAAAAAGGCCAATGCAATTTTAGGCTGCATCAGTAGAAGTATAGTGTCTAGATCAAGAGAAGCAATAGTGCCACTCTATTCTGCTTTGGTCAGGCCTCACCTGGAATACTGTGTCCAGTTCTGGGCACCACAATTCAAAAAGGATGTGGAGAAGCTGGAGCGTGTCCAAAGGAGGGCAACTAAAATGGTGAAGGGTCTGGAAACCAAGCCCTATGAGGAACGACTTAGGGAGCTGGGGATGTTTAGCCTGGAGAAGAGAAGGCTGAGAGGTGATATGATAGCCGTGTTTAAATATTTGAAGGGATGTCATATCGAGGAGGGAACAAGCTTGTTTTCTGCTGCTCCAGAGACTAGGACCCAAAACAATGGATGCAAGCTACAAGAAAAGAGATTCCACCTCAACATTAGGAGGAACTTCCTGACAGTAAGGGCGGTTCGACAGTGGAACACACTCCCTCGGAGAGTAGTGGAGTCTCCTTCCTTGGAGGTCTTTAAGGAGAGGCTGGATGGCCATCTGTCAGGGATGCTTTGATTGGGAGTTCCTGCATGGCAGGGGGTTGGAATGGATGGCCCTTGTGGTCTCTTCCAACTCTATGATTCTATGATTCTATGCCACAGCTCATTTGCATTGTGCAAAAGACAGGTGTTTGAGGAGCAGTGGTGTCATCCCCCTTTAAGGGCATCATCTGGTGTGCTCCGCACCCCCCACACCCCTTAGTGACACCACTGGTTTTATCATGAGTGAGCGAGGGAATTTTAAATGTCACATACATACATACATACACACACACACATACAAAATGACCATAGTTTTAAAATATGTAGTTCAATAAGGTGAAGTACTTTTTAAATCTGGCAGCTAATCTATATCACTGCACTAATGATATTAATGGAGTTAGGTCAGTTTACAAACACTAGCTGTGAAGGAAGGCCATCTTAGGGCTTCTCTCTGCCATCCTGCAAATGACCAAGTGCCCCCCATCACCCCAAGTGTGTGCTTCCACCATCTTCCAACAAACCACATTGTTTCCTTTGCCCAATGATGAGCCTTTCATGAGGAAGTGCTGCTGTATCTATTCTGCCACCTTTTTATACAGGTTGAGTTTCTCTTATATAGAATTCTTAAATCCAAAATGCTCCAAATTCCAAAACGTTTTTCATGGGTGGCTGAGTTAGCAATACCTTTCCTTTCTGATGGTTGAATGTACACAAACTTTATTCCATGCACAAAATTATTAAAAATATTGTGCATAAATTACCTTCAGGCTATGTGTATATAAGGTATATATATGAAACATAAAGATAGCACCAAGATATTGCATTATGTATATGCAAGCATTCCAAAATACAAAAAAATACAAAATACTTCTCCCAAGCATTTCGGATACGGGAGACTCAACCTGTATTTATAATGTGTGCGCTCTTCCATCGGCCTTCAAAGGGAGAAAAAGAGCATCTAAAAAATCATATCTCTCATTTTTCTGCCCCTTTCTGCTTTGTACCTTTCTTACAAGCTAAGAAGTGAAATTGACATGGGCTTCCCCTGGGTTTTGTGCATCTACCTGAGCTCCCCTCCCTCCATCTGATCATATAACCACATATCCTTCATCCCCTGGTCTCACCCCGGTCCAGAAGCAGGGCACATGTGTAAAAAAAACCTGCTTTTTTCCTAAAACTGCAGAGTAAAAAGTGAATTTTTAAACATCACATTAAAAGCTAAAAAATAGTTATTTCACTGTGAAAATGGCCATACATTGTAAGTTCCAACAGCACCAGAATCAAGGTGGATATGGATTTTTGTGCTAACGCGGATCTAGGACTAATGCTAGGATTTAGATCTACATGTGTGCAAAGGGACATTTAAGATGGACATGTTCAATGTCAGCGGTGCCATTAGACAAAGTTAGACATCTGTCCCAAGTGACTTATTATTATTATTATTATTATTATTATTATTATTATTATTACAGTTTATATAGCGCTGTAGATTTACAAAGCGCTGTACATACAGTCAATAAAATAGATAAAAATAAATAAAAATGCCTGCTGATGACGTACATTCTACAAAATAAAAAAATACATATGAATACAAAGAAGGCAACAAATTAAAAACATCAAATAATCATCATACAATGCCTGCGAACACTTCCCTGAATAGTATAGTCTTTAACTCAGCTTTGAAGCTGGTTAAAGAAGTGATGTGCCATGCTCGTGGGGGAAGGAGGTTCCAGGAATGAGGGGCAGCAAGTGAAAAGGGACGGATCTGGAACAGAGCAGTAAAAATCCTAGGCTGAAACAGCAGACCTTGACTACCAGAACAGAGGGCACAGGTGGGATGGTAAGGGGAAAGAAGCTCTGATAAATAAGGGGGGGCGACCCATGCAGCTTTAAAAGTCAACAAGAGAAGCTTATAATGAATATGGAAAGGGATGGGGAGCCAGTGAAGGGATGACAATAAAGGAGAAATATGGTTGAAACAGTGAGCAGATGTGATAACGCATGCAGCAGAATGCTGGACCGAAATTAAAGGATGGAGGTGAGAAAGAAGGAGCCCTGCCAGGAGAAGGTTACAATAATCTAGTTGTGAGACCACTAGGGCATGGATCAAAATCTTGGCAGTAGAAGCCGAGAGAAATAGTCGGACTCATTTACTATTGGGGGGAGACATGCCCCCAGATCAACTCACAAGTTGCCACTAGCCAGTGGGGTAGAAAGTGGGTGTGAAGTGTTGAAGGGAGAACAGAACTCTATATGCCACCTGGTTGGCCTACCTAGTGCCTCCTAAGCAAGTCTGCTACCTCGGGATGATAGAGGACTCTGTTCTGTCTCCACTGTTGCTTCAGCTGCCTATCTGACCATCACATGGAATTGAGATGTATTTGTCTGTATGTGTGTGCACACAAATGCAATGTGCTGGCTCAGCCAGCAAATGTTTTGGGCCAGTTCTGTGCAAGCTGTTCCTTGATCTTGATGAAATTTCAATTGATACTTGCCCTCTACATGAAGCAGAAGGCCAAATACTTTGTAAGCTACATATGGAGAAGTGCATTTATATTAGCTTATGGCTTCTTGTTGTTGTTGTTGTTGTCGTTGTTGCTCTGTGCCCTCAAGTCATTTCCAATTTAAGGGGACTCTAAGGCAAACCTATCATGGGATTTTCTTGGAAAGTTTCTTCAGAGGGAATTTGCCATTGTAAATTCATAAGAGAGTGTGACTTGTCCAAGGTCACCCAGTGGGTTTCCATGGCTGAGCTGAGATTCAAACCCTGGTCTCCAGAGTCTCCAGAGTCATAATAACAACACTTAAACCACATCATACTGGCTCTCCTAGTCCTTGCAAAGGGGGGGGGGGGCTACAGCTCCCAAATCCCAAATGGCCATGCTCACTGGAGAATTCTGGGAGTTATAGTCTTAAAAAGTAATGTTTTCCAAGCTCTGTTCCTGCCATTCTCATTGATTGCCATGAATTATGTAGCCAGGCCACCTATCTATCTAGGCTTTTGTTTCATATCTTCATTACTTGGTTTAATTGACTCATTTTCCCCTTGAAAATATATATATTTAATGTCCCCTCACTGCACTTTCTCTTATTCTTAGGCCCATTTTGAGGGAGGATGTGTGCCTTTCCAGAATGGTTTTGCTAGAAACTATATTTCCAAGAATAATCATAATAATAAAACACCCCTGGAGCATCATCAGCAGGCATATGCCAACATTAAAAGGTATAGGTTGCCCCAAAAGCTCACAAATACTGGGCCAATTCCAAAATAGCATGATTTGCCCATCACTTCTTACAGCTGCATAATACAGATACTGCTTCCTTCAAGTGTTGTAGACATAGTTATGGCTCATGTCAATTGTCAGCATGCTTGATATTTATGCTACTAGAGAGCACTGGTCTAATACTGTGGATTTATGGCTATAACACAAGAGTAACTAATCTGAATGCATACAGAAAGGTATACTTTTTTTAAAAAAATCATTTGAGGGAATCCATCAAAGGTAGTCAAGAATCCCTAAAACTGGTTGTAGATTTCTCTAAATCTATCTTCAATGTGTGTCTATAAATGTGTTTCTCTAAATCTATCTTCAACTCAAGCAGCCCACCTTGAGACCCCAGGTATTGCCTCCCTCTCTCCCACTGGGAGAAAGTAGCAACAGGAAGTAATCTCAGAAAAAGAAGAAAGGAAGGAAAGCATAAACATAGCAATCTACATGTGTATGTGTGCGTGTGTGTGTCTTATGGTGGCCCCATGAATTTCATAAGGTTTTCTTAGGCAAGGAATACTCAAGAGATGGTTTTGTCAGTCTCTTCCTCTGAAATATAGCCTACAGCACCTGATATTCACTGGCAGTATTCCATCCAAGTACTAACCAGGGCTGACCCTGCTTAGTTTCCAAGATTATACAGGATCTGGTGCTTTTAGAGTAATCTATACATAGATCTAGAAAAAGATAAGAAGGGAAAACATTAAGTGTATCTATCTGCTTATTGTTGCCCCAACTACTCACCCCCATTTCAGGTTACTTTCTATGGTACTGATGATTTAATTTCCGACATAAAAACCATACATGTGAATTCTGGACATTCCAGAAAGTTCTATAAAATCTCTTGTTTGGGGTGTCATGAGCATACACTTTAAGTCTTTAATTCAGTCTTTACTTCCCTCCTTAGATTTTCTAAAAACTGGAATTTGTTATTTCCCCTAATGTTTATGTGGAATCCAGAGAATCATAATTGATAGAGAGTCCAAAATTCACATATAATCATCACTTGTTACCGAAGCAATGTACGTACTTTTGCTAAAACATCAGAAGGACCTGTGGAATCTTAAAGACTGAATCATTTTTTTTTTTTGTGCCATAAGCTTTTATGGATACCACAAAGAATTTGTTATTCTTTAAGATTCTACAAGACTCTTTATTTTGTGTGTGTGTGTGGTTTTTGTTGCTCTTCTTCAATTTAGTTTGCTGCATGAGAGTAACATAGTTTGGGAACACATCACTGAAAACCTAAGGGACTAGAACATTATTTACTGGGGGTGGGAAACACAGAAAGGAAGACTGACATGTTCCTGTACATTTTTTAAAACTTTGTTTTGTCATCAAGTGTTGAATGAATTACTAGTGCATATATTAAATGATTATTATCTTATGATTGCAGCATGCCAATCCATAGTTTGTGCCTGGCAACACTAACACCTGTCTGGCTTATTCATTCATTGAGCCCTGTATGAAAGCTTCAGCCGCAAGCCTACAATTCAAAACCAAACCACGGAAATCCCCGAAAGCTAATTATTAATAACTGAAACTAAGTGAACCAAACTCAATGTTATTTTCATCTCTGAACCCGGCGAACAAGAAAAGGCTGCACCACATTAAACTGCATGTTAATAAGCATTATTTAATTAACAGATGAAGAATCCCCTTCAAAAGCCGTGCTGGCAGATTTTGAACTTGATCTTCCCTCATTTGATGTCATGCAAGACCAGATAAATGACAAGTATTTCGAGAGTCTGCAAAGGCCTTTTCTAACAGCTGCACAGTCTTCACCCCTTCTTTGCAGCAGGTTTCTCACTTATGAAAAAAAACACGCTTCATTACATCGCCTCTTACTTGAGCTGCAAGGGTCTATTCAAAGAAGATAAGCCTCTTAGAAATGAAGTAGCGTTGAATATAGGTTTTGAGTGACGGCAGGAAGGTTTATCCATTCAAGAGACAATACTGCTTTCTCTGCATTAATCTAGGAGGCGGACAATGATCTGTTCTTAAGGCCGCATCTCATCTCTTTTCCCACAGCAGAAGGTGATTAGAGTTAGGAAACAGGGACTGTGAAAGAAAACTGAGCGCTATCTCTCCAGCCCTCCTGTTTCCTGAATGGAGAGGAGGGAAGTTCTAGGCCAAGTACATCAATCACAGATTCACAATCAGGATGTTTCTGGTTTATCAGATGCTGCTGAACAGGCTGGCAAAGGAGAGGGTATGGAGGGCATGACCTCTCCCCCCAGCAAAGTAAAATAAATTATGTATTTTCTTTGAAAACCATGACACAGCCATAATGAAAAGATTTCATTAATATTATTAGTGATGACTTGGGGTCCTTATAAATGTTATGCACACTGGTCCAAGGATTAAAAGGAGACCAAACCATGAGATGAACCTTGATCAGGAACAGGAATGCAAACTTTGTAGTCAACAGGTCTTTCACTTTTTCAAATGTCCATATTTTTTGTAGTCTATAATACTGGTATTTAACCACATTTTGATTGAGTTCATTGTTGAGATGCTATTCAGGAACAAACATTGCAAAAACATGAATTTGTTTTGAAAGTTTTGTACCTTACCAACTGCTATTATTAATCCAACTTGGACCAAATGTAAGAAGCATAAAATCATAGTTAAATTGAATCACAAATGGTTGTTGTACAGATATAAATGAGAGAGATAGCATCTATTTTCTGGGCTCTGTTGGAGCCATTCTGAATGTTCCCCCTCTTGCTCTCAGTGCAGCACTTGTGTCTGTAGTAACATGTGGGTTCTGAAGTTGGAGAGGAAAGGAATATTTCCAAGAGAAAACATATCCTGATATCATACTGCAAATTCCCCATAGGAAATCCATGGCCATCCTGCTATTTTAGCTCATGTTTGAAAACCTGCAAGACACTGCTGAGCAGGGTTAACAATACATGGCTTGACTCATGATAAGGTATTTTTCTATGTCCCTATACTGAGCTTGGAAAAGCTAGCTGGAGGATTCTGGAATTGTAATCCAAAAAGTAAATTTTCCAAGCTCTGACAATGACCATTAACAGGTACCATGTAGCTAATGATAAAAATAAGACCCAACAAAGCAATTGTTATACTTTGGATTTAAAAACTGAGCAGCAGATGAAATCAATTTCAGCTAAAGTGATAGATATACCAGGAAAATAGAAAGGTCTGGCATTTAAAAGATCTGGCATCTAAGGGATCTAAGAGGAAGCAAAGGCCCTCTCACTGATTGTACCATCTGCTTAAATCGAGAAGGTGTGCTCACATAGAGAGGGCCTCTAAGTATGAACAATCATAGTTGGTTCATGCAGGAAGTGGTCATCCTGGGGATAACTAGCTCTCCAGACTGTAGGGTTTAAAGGTTCAAGCTGCATAGGTAATGACAGCTGATGGCTTCTATGTCAGTTGGATGGAGACTCCACTCCGGATTTTATTCTGACCTTCTGAGCCCACCCCTCTAAAAACACTAAAGTTTTTCACTTTAGTAGTTGTTTGGAGGGGAAAGGGGTGGTTTTAACCTTTCACTCCTATCAGAGTCCCAATTACATTCTTTCCTCTTACAATTCCAGTGAGAGGAAAGACAAACCATATCATCTCTGCTTTAGTTTTGTTCCTTTCTGAATCTGTACACACCCTATCTGAGCATATGTTTGTTTTACTTACACATGTGGATTTCACATTTTACATAGAATAAAGAGTTGCATAAATACCCTAGAAATTAAAGCGCTTTAAGACTGCCAAGACAGTAGTAAGAAGAAAACCCTTGGTTGCCTACTGTGATAAATGTGCTAGGCAATCAAAGGAAAAAGCCACTTGTATTTGCTCAGAATTGGAGGCCAGGGTTATCAAATTAAGGAGGTGTGGATTGTATAGGTCTGTCCAGGAAATGGTAAATGCCTCATTATACCAATGGAAGATGCCTGCTGCCTTGAAGGGGGCTGCAGTGTACCCACTCCTGAAGACGACTTCCCTGGACCAAGAGGTAGGTGAAAACTACTGCCATGTCACTAACATCTCCTATTTGGGCATGGTGTTTGTGTGTGTGGTGGCTGAACAGATACAGACATTCTTGTAGAAACAGATTATCTGGATCTTTTTCTCTGGACATCTTCAAAAAGGGTCTGGATAGCTACTTGCTGGGGATGCTCAGCTGAAGATCCTGAACTGAGCAGGGGGTATCATGAGATGGTCCATCAGACTAGATGGCTAGTCCAGATTTACCAGAATTCCATAATTATATGAGTTATCCAAGGTGTTGAACTATCCTCTGAATAGGTTGAACACCTTGGATAGTTCCAAAGATTTGATTAAAGCCTAAAATGGATTCACTGCTCCCATTGACATTGGAGCCACTACCCACCACTGTGTATAGGGATTTATGGACACATTCTCCTGGCAGCTACAAGGATCAACTGCCAGCTTTTGGGATGGAACCTGTGGTTCCACTGATTTGGCATGAAATATGAAGTAGGTGGTAGCCCTGCCCTGGGAGTTCCTCTGTGGAGTGGTAAGCAAGAGCAGCTAGAAGGGCTGTGTTGGGTAAGGTTATGTGTGCTGCCATTGAATTATCCTGTGCATCCCCCACCCCATTCCATAGAAAGGACAGTTTACCTCTTGGCAAACTAGGATTGGAGGATACATAGGTAAGGGCAACATGGGACCAAAAGGTGGGCAGAAAGCATTCTCCTTACATATTTCTGAACCCATGTGATTATTCATCAAAATAGCTATGTGGCCTCTCTCTGAGCTACATGCACAGCAGTTATTTTAAAAAGTTTTGTGTATTTGGGAACCATTTGCAGTGAGTATTCAAATCTTTTAGTCAAAGCCTCAAATCAAGTCTCAAGTCTCTACCTTCAAGTCTCAAGCTGAGTCTCAAGTCTTTGCAAGATGTTTTCAAGTCAAGTAGCAAGATGAGTCTCAAGTCTGGGAGCCAACTTTTAACAGAAAAAAAGAGGTGGGGTGATTTCTTGGAGGGAACAAAAAGTGTGTTAGACAATGGGGTTGAGATCTGCTTGGCACCCTGTCCCCATTGCACATCAGAGGAGCTTTTCAAAGCTTTAGAAGGATCTTTCCACTTCAAACCTCTTGCCTAACACATTTGCTGTTCCCTTATGGGAAATGCATCCTGCATTTACAGGGTGGGTCTTGTCTACTGCTTGAAGTGAATGGCACCAGCAAGTCAGTCACTAAAAATGTACAGGTCTCAAATCAAGTCAAGTCAGTCTGTCATTTTTGCCAAGCCAAGTTTAAATCAAGTCACTGAAGCGACTTCAGTCTGACTTCAGTCTGAATCAACTGACTCGAGTGTATATCACTAATCATTTGTTTAATTTTAAAAGGGTGCACTTTGATAGGTTTGCCTTAGGATTGCCACTTTGACCTGTATTGGTAATTTCTTTATGTTTGTGAGAATGGGGACCATGTGTCCTACTTTACAGGGGATAGTGCTCTGTTTGAAAGATTGTCCGTAAACAGTCCTCTGCCTGAAAGCATTCTCTCTTTGAAGGCCCAACCAATTCAAGTCCAGTTTAAAGAAACAAAATCATGACAAGAAGAAAGACCAGTGACCTTGAAATTGCTGATTCACAATTTACACATGGACAGCAGACTGACGTATAGGTCAGATTATTCACAATTTTCTCCACAACAGCAAGATATCCTGGATTTCCATTTAAGGTCTAGTAATTATTAATAAATGGGCACCTATATCTATAAATTGTTATGTGCCTTCAAGTTGTTTCTGACTTATGGCAACCCTAAGGCAAACTTATCATGAGTTTTTCTTTGTGAGATTTGTTCAGAAGAGAACTGTCATTGCCTTCCTTTGAGGCCAGGAGAGTGTGAGTTGCCTAAGATCATCCAACACATTCCCATGGCTAAACAGGGATCCAAAGCCTGTTCTACCAGAGTCCTAGTCCAGCATTCAAACCACAACACTATCTGGTTCTCACTTATAATTAGCATATGCTCAGTTTTATGAAAATCTATATCCTCCTTTTGGTGACTCATTCCCTCTTTTTGGGGTGGGGAACTGATGCATTTAGTCCCCTGCAGGCTTCATGCTGCATATAGTCTGCCATTCTACACTCTCCAACCCCTTAATGTATATCTGAGAAGGACATTTAAGTTTCTATAGTATATTTCAATTCAAAGAACAAATGTCTTCTTGGCATTTTAAGCCGATACAGTTCTCTCTTGCAAATTAAGTGTATATAGCAGACAAAGTAAGCCTTTGACAACAGGAAAAGGGTGGGAGAACTTGGACACTAGCTCAGAATGTTTAGTATGTCCTGATTTTCCTCTGTAATACTGGATGATACTGTACAAGCAATGAGATCTATATCTGTAGCTATATCTATATCCATACATCTATAGAGGGAGTTGCTGGGGGTGCGGGTCATACTTTAAAGCCCAGCTGCTCTGGGTAGGGGTATATTCCCAATTTCTATCTTCTTCCTTAGCCTGTATAATTGCACTTCTTGTGTGAATGCCTTTTTGTTATTCTTATCTCTGGGCCTCCACATTCCTCAAAACACATCTGTCACAGCACAGCATGATAACCAGTTGCTAACAACTCCTGTGCATCAACTTCCATATCTTACTGAAAGATATTGACCTCCCAGATGGAGAGACAGGACGGCCCAAGGAAATCTTCTGTGTATCAGGTTCTGCCTTGTTTACTTAGTCAGCACCCTGCTATTTATGGTATTTTCCTTGCCACTGTAGTCACAGGATCCAGTATTGCATATATATATATATATATATATATATATATATATATATGCATGCCCTAATTGTATTGTCTTGAGATGTTATGTCTAATCTCAGGAAATGGTGCTATAGATATGGCAAACAGCTCTCTGGTTGTTTCAGTCATTGCCTTATTATAAAGTCCAGCCAGTTAAGAATCCTGTTCATTTGCTTACCCTGTCATCTTGATCGCATTTGAATGTCTGGGGAGCAGAAGGTGCTTAGTGGGCCTGGATTTCAAAAGTGGGGGCAGAAAAGTCTAGGCAATGTGTTGGAGACACTGAAAGTTTTCATTTTGACTCCTTAATGAGGCCGACCTTTGACCAAGGTTGATGAGTTCCATACCTGTCCTGGTGTGTTTTCTGAAAACATTTGACATAGGTTGAAGCTTTGACGGGGGATATGACTAATGAAGTCTCGGTATAAAAATAATGGGCTGCAATTGCAAGTCATTTGTGTGAAACCAAACTCCTTAAAAAGTTGTCTCTGCTCACTTTCTGTTTGCTAAACGAGTCAATAATATGAATCAGATGGCTCCAAGGACTAGACCTCCAAATATTTCCTCTCTCAGTCTCCTTTCTATAAATTAGCTGCCATTTCATGCAATTTTGGTTGCCTCCAGGCATACCCTAAATTGGTCTGTAGCAACTAAATGGCTGGAGCTATTGCAAAATGGGTAGGCTAATGCATAATGCCTTGCTTTTTGGCTAGAGGTAGAGTAACAGCTCTTCTTGTGAGGTCAAGAGGCTCATTTTGCTACCATGCAAAATTAAAGACAATTATATGCAAAATGATGGTGGGAAGAAATACTGAGTATTTGATTTCCCCTGCAAGTTATATAGAAGATCAAAAAGTTAGCACAGACTTTTCACCATCTTATTCAGCTTCCTCTGGGGGTGCTTGTCCTAGCAACAATTTACTGGGTTGACCCTTTCAGATCTGCAGACCTCTCTGTGGAAGTCTTCAAAAGCATGAATCCCTTATGTGACCAAGGCAAGAGAATAGAATGAACCATATCCTGGGGTCAGCTCATCCTTCCATCATTAGAGGAGTACATTTATCTTCCTTGTTAGTTATAAACCAGACTCATTAAGGATTTCCTTTTCTAAAAGGCAGGGAAATTGGTTCTCAGAAAAGATCTTGACAATTTTAGAAAATGAGTCGTGGTCCAACAAGCTAAGGGGAAATGGCTTAGTTTTGGAAGCAAAGGGTAAAGCAGGCAAGAGCCATCTGTTCTTCTAGTGTTTAAAATAAATAAATAAATAAATAAATTCTGAGATAGACACAAAGACCACCTTGATTGATGTGGAATCAGAGTTTGCAAGGGACAAATCTCTGTGGCTAATGTCCATTTGTGCTAACAAAATCTCATTTTGCAATAATGTGCATTCATCCTTAAGGTAGAAAGTGGTTATCAACCTTTGTTTCTCCTGATGATTTGAATGTCACCTCTCAGAAACCCTAACCAACATGGCCAGTGGCCAGGGACTTCTTAGAGGTCAAGACCAAAATATATGAATGACCAAAGATTAAGAACCAGTTAGCTCCAATGTGCATCAGTCACTTTGCTTGCTCCCCTACATAGTAATGTAACAGTAATTTTATTGAATATAGACATTACAGAACTGCTCATTTCTAATTCTCACACCATATGTCCACTTACAAAGATTTAAATCCTCAACAGAACTTAGCTCTCAGTCATATAAGTAGAGATACAAAGCACCTTATCGTAGCCAGGAAAGCTGTGCCAGGCAACAGGTGTTAACTGCTCAGTTTTTTTTGTACAGTTACCATTTATTGATGGACTAATTCAAATATTCTTTATTTTTAAAGAGGACTTAGCCTAACCATATAGTACAACTCTCTGTACTAGACACAATCCCTGAGAGACATTTGCCAACCTGTCTTTGGAAACTTCCCTGAAATGAGCTTCTAAAATCTCTTCAATATTATTATTATAATTTAATATTATTATAATTTAATTATTAAAATTATTAATTTTTATACAGGATGGTGTTAGGTATGTAATTATTCAGTTATATCATTTTCAAAAGCAGCAACAGGTAATTTTACCAATGTTGTTACCAATGCAAGACAATATTTGATTTTCAATTGATGGCTCAGAACTTCTATCCAAAAAAAATTGGCTGTGGTATTTTTTGCAGTAGTTTCTGCACTGGAAATAGCATTTTCCACACAGAATAACATTTCTGCCCAAAAATAATATTTTATTTAGAGAAAAGCTGTTTACTGCTCATAAAATGCTGCGAGTTTTGTTCAGAAAGTGCCAGTTTTCTGCAAAGCGATTCCCAAACTACGAAGAGTCTTGTCAGTCTAGATTTCTCCTCGTCAGGATTTCCCAACACTGGATAAACATGTTTTCAACCATTTTCAAATATTCTTTACATCCCTAATCTGTATCCCCTTTTCTAGTGAAGGAATTTTTTCTTCTTGTGTGTTGAACAAGTGGCCCCTTAACAGCAAGCACAAGAGCCATTTGATTCTTCATCCAGGACTTCCACAAAGGACTGAGAGACAAACATGGGAGAAGCATCAGAGCTACTTTTGCTCTGAGCAAGCACCGGAAAAGAACAATTCTGCAGAAAACTATGCCCTAACTCCCTAGCCTCAATCTCCACAGCAGTCACATTCAAATTATCATGCAATGGTGAAATGTTTTCAAGAAGTCAAACATTTCAATGTAATTTTGTGGTACAAGGAATTTGCTGAGACGCGAGGGGATATCGTTAAGTTTTAATTATCACCTTTTTAAAAAATTGACAGAAAGTTTGTTTTGATTTGTAGTTGTTAACTTCTCTCTACGTAGTCACCATCCAGATTTTATACATTTTTCCCAGTGTTTCTTGACCCTCTGAATACCGTTATTGTAGAAGTCTGCAGATTATTGTGCCTTAAACCACTCTTCCACTTCATGAATGATGTCATCTGTGTTGTCAAATCAGCAACCCCGGAATGGTTTTTTTTATTTTGGGAAAAAGAAAAAGTCACTTGGTGATGATGACACTGACAAAATTTCATTAATATACCATAATAACTTCCGGGTGATAATTATTACTTTATAATACCCCCTTGTACATGGAATGTGGATGGCCATTTATCTGTATTCCCTTTTGTTGTCGTTGTCATTGTCCTTGTGTGCTTTCAAGTCATTTCCAATTTAGGGCAACCCTAAGGAGAACCTATCACAGGATTTTCCAAGGCAGAGAGTATGTGACTCACTCAATGTCAACCAATGGATTTTCATGTCTAAGCACAGAATTGAACCCTGATCTCCAGAGTTATAGATCAGTGCTCAAATCACTACACCACACTGGCTCTATAGTTAATATGTAAGTTTTATTAACTATTGTCCACAAGAGCACTGTGTAAAATTCATCAAACTCAAGAAGGCTGGCTCAAAACCAAAGACTCCACTGCCTAAAAGTTTCCAGTGAATTAAATATGATGTGTTGACAGTTTCCCTCTGCATCCCCTCTGTTTGATTCAGTGTTGTTTATGTCCCCCCACCAAAAAAAAAAAAAAAAGCAAGGCATATCTCTTCAGGACACTACAAGGAGAAATATTATTTTACTAGCCACGTTGAATCTCAATTTTGGAGAAGAGGTGGGGTATAAATAAGGCTGACAACAATAACAACAGCACTGTATCCAGAGATTAACTTTTTAAAAAGCAGATACCGAGACCTGAAGCCTCTTACCTGGGAATCCTCCCTCCTCTAGCCAATTCAGACTGCTAAATTAGGAAATGTGGGTTGACATCAACCTAGATTTACATCATGATTTAAAATTTAATCCCAATGAAAAAGCCACTGAATGTGGGTTGCTTATGGTGTGGGGTGTATGAAAGAAAGCATGGGTCCATGCATGGTGAAGAAATCACACCATTTTCGAACAGAGATGGCATTTGGACAACCCACATCTTCATAACACTACATCTCCATGACAGGGGGGAAATCCTCAGCCAAGTAAGGACTAAAGTAGCCCTAAAATCCCTGACATAACTTTTAAAAAATGAGCAGAAAACTGAAAATCCTATTTTCCATGGCAAGACAGGTATTTGAAATAAATGGGATTTTAAATATTGGCTTTCGAAGAGCTGTTGGAAGAGACCTAACAGTATATGCACACACAGGCACATGCATGCATACATTTATTTAATTTTTTAGTATTGCTTGGCTCACCCATCTTTGTTTTTCATGCCCTTTTTATATGGAAAGGTTGCCAAAGTTCAGAGTTTCCACCTTATGTACATTTTCCATAGTTAACTAAACTCTCTTTTCGCACATGACAAATGGACCCTTCTCATGGAAAAGGCATGAATGCAAAAGAGGATCAAGTCAAAGAGGGCATTCTTTGTGATTATACATAAAATATGGAGGGGGGTTGTAGTTTAAAGAGTGAATTATTTTCTCCAACATGAAGCAAAGAGGAATTTATGTACATTCAGCCTCAGGGAGTTTTCCATGTTTGCCTGCTCTAGGTCAGCAAAATAAAGCCAGTTATCTGATCTTTTAACATTATACCTATATTTAATGAGAGCCACCATGTAGAGGTTTGAATGTTGGACTAGGATTCTTGTAAACTTCAGCTCATCCTCCTTGCTCAACTAAACTATATCCACACAGCATCATCAAGAGCAGGGATAAAAGGGGAATAAACATCATTTCTCTAAGTAACATTGGTTCGTGTAACCATTTTAACATAGTACAGTCATCTCTTTGAGTCATGGTTGCCACTTCTATGATTGGTTGTACATATGTGACTCAATGCATCAAACTTTCCTTCATCCCTATGGCCAGGCCTTCTTGTGCAAGCAACTGACCACTAAAAGGACAGTCAAAGAAGCCAGACTGTATGGCTGGAAAAGTGACTGATGTTCCTAGAAAAATATGGGAGTGCTGATGCTGTTGCCCCAAGAAAACATAAAGAGATTTCAGTAGATTTCCACATGTTGTTATGTATGTTTTGAAATGTATTCAGATTTTGACACAGTGCCTTCTGGGCTTGTTCTTGTTTTTTTAAGAGGTTGAAACCATGGATTGATTGAATCAGAACACAATGAGTCTTGTTCTGAAGACAACTCAACTTCCTGTTCTTGTTTAGTTTCAGTTCCTGTTTAGTCAATTTTATAAGGAAATGTCACCATGAGGAGAAACATCCCAGTAATTATTGTATATCAGATCACCTTGAGGTGAAATTGGGGTGTAAATATATTTTTAAAAGCTGTGTCTAATTTTCAGTGGAAGAATTTCATAAAGCTATGACCAGTTTCAAATACACTCTGGAGATGTGAATCCTCTTGTAACAGTGAGGAATATAACTACATTGGTAGGTATAATAGTGGTGGCAATGGTGGTGGTCCTTGTTGTAATAGTAGTGGATGCTAGTAGTAGCAACAATAGCAATTACATCCCACTATTAATCCAAAGAGCAATTACATCCCGCTATTAATCCAAAGAGCGGCATACCTAGTCCTCCTCCTCATTTGACATTTGAAACAACCCCGTGAGCTAGATTTAAATGCAGGTCTCCCAAGTCCTAGTCTAACCTAACTACTGCATCATACCAACGCATTCAATTCTTGAGGGCATTAGGGACAGTTTCCATCAGTTACTGTATTGGTAAAATGTGCCAGACATAGAAGATTTATAGCACAGGTAAGTTCCTAGAACAAATCAAACCAGGGATGCTCCCTGGAAGCCAAGATGACCAAACTGAGACTGTCATACATCATGAGAAGAGAGGACTCTTTGGAAAAAACAATAATGCTGGGGAAGGTGGAGGGAAGTATGAAGAGAGGAAGGCCACATTCTAGATGGATGGGCTCTATTAAGGAGATCACTATGGGTATTAAGGGGTTGCAGGAATTAAGCAGAGCAGTGGAGGACAGAGGGTCTTGGAGATGTCTCATCCATAATGTCACCATGAGTCGAGATCGACTTGAGGGCAGTTAACAACAACAAAAGTATTTAAACTGGATTTGAACTTCTGTTTCATGATGTACTATGAGATCAGTGTAAAGATGAGTATGAATAACTGTGAAAGACGTATATGACTTGTGCCATCTCTTAGTGATCTTTTTCTGTAATTTGATTCCTAAAGGAAAACTAGAAGGCTTTAGTCAATAGTGCTGTATTGCAATTAGGGTTCAAATCCTAGGGTATTAGATAGAATCTGGCAAATCACAGACTTTTCCAGTCTCGATTTCCAATCTGTAAAATGGAAAATGAGATGTCCTTTTAGAATTTTATAATGAGAACAAGTACAACAATGGATTGCTTAAAAATATTTTAAAATCTTATGCTTTTTCCTTCACTCTGACAGGAGCCTTAGGAAAGTGGAATGCCAAGAGACCTAAAAAGTTGGGAAGCATCCTAGAAGATATATTAGATAAGATAGGAGATACAGCAGGCATGTTTACTGGAGGTGAGGTGGGGACATTTCTGAGCCACTTCACTTTTTTTCTGCTCTTGAGACACTTCCCTGAGCTAATGTGGTTTGTGTGGGTTGCAGCTGTGTGAAAAAGTGGAGGGAATCTTGTTTTATCACTTTTTTGGTACATGTTCTCAGTAAAGCTGAATAAATATGAGAGGGTGGGATAAAAATGCATTCTGATCATCCATCCGAATTGAATGACAAACTAGGGTCCAGCACACTTGGTAGAATATGCAATTATATGGTATTTCCAAGGCTTATCAAGATGGGAGTCACTTTTTTTCCCTTAGAAACAAGAGGGCCAGCAGAATAATATCTAGCTGAATCACTTAAAACTCCCCACTTAGGAGTTCTCTGTACAGTTCGTATACACGCGAGTAGCCCTGATGAACTTCAGTGGGATTCATTGCATGAATATAGGCTACTTCTCCGATTAAATGGTTTCTGGATCAGGTCCTTAATTACCTTTTTTAAAAGCACACTACCCACCAACAGTTACCTAATTTAGCAGAATATATTAGCTCTGTGCTGTATAAATCATAATTAAAGCTGTTACCTTACCTATTATGCACTCAAGAAATGCCCCATTAAAGTTAAATAGTTTCTACAAGCAATTTTATACATTATGTAAGTGAACGTGTGCAGGTATATACAGCGTGGTTTAGAATTAGTTTGCATGTTCTTTAAAGAACTATCTATTAAATCAAAATGGTGCAGAATTTCATTACTGCAAGATTTTTTTTAACATCCCCAAAGCTCCAGCTGTCCCCTAGGAATATATCTGCTCAGGGCTGCCTTTTTTAATACAATTTATTGGTTACAATCACAACTAAAGTATTTAAGCATTCGCAGAGGTTGTCATAAGTGCTTTTGTTATTTTCCATCAAATTCAAGCCTACACTTAATATAGTTAACTTTAGTCATTTCATTTCAGAACTTGAGAATCCAATTCTCAAACATTTTCAACAACATATAAATTCAGTTACTTTGGTATAGAGTTATGTATGCTATTGGGAAAACTATATTTCAACAAGAAGAGCAAGATGTTGAGGCCAGAGAAGCTGCTTTTAAAGTAAGCTTTATTTCTAATAAAACTTGCCTGGTTTAAAAAAAAATTCCTTCTGGATTCTAAGATGGCTCTTTCATGTTATAGTAGGCATGATATCAAATGCTTCCCTCAGTGTGATTCCATCTATACCATCCATTGTATTTTGTTTTGCTTTCTGTAAATACTAAACAATTATTTATATTGGTTATGTGAAGTATTAAAACAAGGCACAGCAAAATATTTATTTAAATGAAATATTAGTGTGTGTTAAATTCCTTTAGAGGTTTCTTAGCAAGTAACAAGAAAAGAGAGGATTGGAAATTTGCTGTGTATTTATGTTCTTGGAATTCTGCTTTAATTTTGTAACACATTAACAAGTAAAATGTATGTGTAAAATACCACAAAAAGTAAAAAGGCAGAAATACCAATGCTAGACAGGTACCTTTAAATCAACAGACTCAATGGGTAAAAAAAACCCATTTCATTAAACACTGATTTCTAGATTTTACAAGAACTTGGGAATGGCAGGGAACATGTTGTTGTTTTTGTTCTTCATTTATAGACTGCCTGTCCCTCCATAATAGGACAAAAGGCAGATTACGACATATTTTAACCAATGCAGATTAAAAATGATATAAAAACCTCCCAAAAAAAAGATAAATATACAAATTATTCAAAATACCATCTTTAAAATTATAAAGTTAAACTATTATGATTTATTAAAAGAAAATGTTGCTGCTGTGTGCCTTCAGGTCGTTTCCGACTCATGACAACCCTGAGGGGAACCTATTGCTGGATTTTCTTTACAAGATTTGTTCAGAGGCATTGCCATTGCCTTTCCTGAGGCTGAGAGCATGTGATTTGCCCAATGTCACCCAGTGGGTTTCATGGAAGAAAATATATAAACCATAAAACAACATAGCACATCATTAAATGCCAATCTCAGACAATTTCCAAAAGCCTGACAGCATACAAATATTTTAACTTGCCAGTAAAAGGAGAACAAGGATAGAGGGATTTCCAAAGTCTAGGAGCAGTTATTCAGAAGGCCCTTTCCCTTGCTCCCAGCAAAGGAGCCTGAGAAGGCAAAAGGACAGAGAGAAGCTCATCTCCTTAAGATCTTAGAGCTATAATGGGCGCATAAGTGGAGATACAGTCCTTCAAATAGCCTGGATGAAGCCATATAGGCTGGGATCAGAAAAATGAGACTAAGGATTACAAGAATAAGACTAGCCTAAAGCTGAAAGCAATGTGAAGCTAGATTTCTATTATTTTTCAGACTGTATTATCAATTAAAATGGTAGGACTATATCATGGCAGCAATCAAAATAATCTAGTTTTTTCCATAGATTAAAAATACTTTAGAAACAAATTGACAAAGGCAAAACAGCCAACCACCACTTGATTTAACACCTATCCTTTTACTTTTAGACAAACAGGTTATAGTGAAAACATCCAATATGCAGTGGTGTTTAACAGAGGAATGTTGAGAAACCTAGACAATCTCCATAAAGACAGAAATGCAGCACTGAATATTGACATCCAACTACATATGATTTTGGACATATGCAAGTGAATGTTAATGTAGTGAAGAAATAGGTACCTGTTACTGAGCATCCACTAAGATCATCTGGAATTTTGGGAATTCATTATATAAATACTGAGATTCAGCAAAATCTGTACTAACACATGTGCATATAATAATGAGGAGGGATAGGAGGAGGAAATACATTCAAACTGTATGACTGCACCATCATTTGTTGTTGTTGTTGTTGTATGCCTTAAGTCATTTCTGACTTATGCCAACCCTAAGGCGACCCTATCATGGGATTTTCTTGGCAAGATTGGTTCAGAGGAGGTTTGCCATTGCCTTCCCCTGAGGCTGAGAGCATGTGACTTGTCCATGGTCACCCAGTGGGTTTCATTGCTGAATATGGAATCAAACCCTGCTCTCTAGAATCGTGGTCCAACGCTCAAACCACTACACTACACTGGTACTCACACCATCATTTACCAATCTATAATTAATTGTGGCTTTTCTAAATTAGACAGAGTCATGCATCCAAAAATATTTACATGTCGAAAACTGTCATTCATGCAGCGTGACCAATTGAACACCTCCAAAAGAAAGGAAATGCCTTACCAAAAAGGACAAAAAAATTGGACACATTGCCATGCTAGACATGTGTATTTTTGCCACATCTCTACATTGGATGACACTAGCATATCCATAAACATTTCACAGGTGACAATAAGAACACAAAACTTTTAACACACCTCTTATTTCAAGGATCACTACTCTAGGGTTCTTATGCCTAGTTACTATTCTCTGCATGGACAGAGTAAAGATGGCCATTGGAGGAGGGAAGAGGCTTAGAATGGCAGAGGACTATCTCCTGATGTCATTGGCTAGAGGCTTGTCATACTACATAGTAATAGCACTATGATTCCACTACAATAGCCAACAATTTATGGAATCCTGGAATTTGCATTTTAGAATTCTCAGACAGAGAGCTTTTGTGCTTCTCCAAACTTCACATCCAGGATATCATAGGATGTTGCTATGAGAGATAAAGTAGAATCATAGGACCTTATCAAACGCTGGCCACGAAGCAAAGAAAAAGCGAAGACTAACCGAAGTAGGAATAAATTCGGTTCCATAGCGAAACGAAGGGAATATCGCCCTTTTGGCCATTTCGCAATTAATACCAAGGCTCCCTTCTCTCCCGTCACAAAAAGCCGGGAGGAAAGGCAGCCATGGGAACCGGGGAGGAGGAGGAGGGCTGGAGGACTGGAGAAGGGAAGGCAGCCCATGGAGAGAGAGAGATCGCCTCCCTCTTCCCTCTTCCCTCTTCCTCTCCTCCTCTTCTTTCCAATCCGGTTTGCCTTTTGCCAAGGCAATCCCTTCCCCTCGCTGGGATTTTCGCCCTGCCCACCAATTCGCAATGAATGCGAAGGCTCCCTAGGTACTTCCTCTACAAACCGAATGTCAAAATCTCCCTACTCCTTACGGATTAGCTCCGTATTCTGCCGAGTTCTGGGGCAGCGTCGTGTGTAAACACGGGGGAACAATACAGATTAGCTCCGTGTTCTGGGGCAGCGTCGTGTGTAAACACGGGGGAATAATATGTATTAGCTGTGGATGCCCTTTGGATTAGCTCTGCTTCGGACCCCATGTGATAAGGGCCATAGTGCTATAACTGTGTTGTGTGAAAAGGCCCCTAGACTGCAGAATTTGGACCTGTGACCAAAACAATTCCCCATCTAGCTCTGCTCTAGAATCAATTCACATAAATTTTAACAAGGCATCCCAATAAAGCAAAAACAGGGTAAAATAGGTAGAGTTGCTACCTGAGGCAGCTATCAGATAACTTTGGACATTATCACATGGGGCTCAATCCAAACAGAATCCAAATGAAATGGCGAACGAATCCAGATTATTTGCCCGTGTTTCCACATGACGTCGCACAGAACCCCAACAGAACCCCGACAGAAAGCGGAAAGAACCGAGATCTTTTGAATTTCAGTTTCTTCAGGAATTGCAATTGCGCGACGGGAATCATTTCGCATTTACCGTAGGTCTGATAACCAAATACGTATTGTGGCACATTTCCCCGCTGTTGCCATGGTTCCAGCGAGCATTCCTCTCTCTGCGCATGTGCAGGAGGCTCATTTCGGCTACATTTACGGTTTTTTTTCTCTTGTGTGTGGACGTTCGATACACTTACTGTAAATGCACAATGAAGGTAATGACGTATGCGGAAACAACGGTTATTTCCCATTTATTTTCGGGATGCCTCATTTCCACTTTTATTTCCGCTTTCTGGCCCACGTGTGATAACGTCCTTTGTCTAGTCAATAGTAATAATGGGAGCATATGGATTTAGGAGTTCTAGTTCTACTTCTCAAACTGTGGTCTGTAGGCCAATGATGGTTGGCAGTATCCATCCAGGTAGTTCACACAAGGGTTGTGGAACAATCAAGAATCTCTGCATCTGGCCCAGTTCTTGATTTGTTTTGTGTCAACAGAAAATTAGGACATTTTGATGGGCCAAATTACCAAACTGCTGATGCAGTCTACTAAGCTACTCCCAACCTCAAACTAAAAGGGCCCTTTTCAACAGCTTGGCCTAGGGCCTGCAATTTTCATAACATGGCTTGGGATTTGATGATGAAGCTGGCACTGAAGAAAAACATATTATTAAAATATGAGTTTTAACGTTAGGCATGTGCTTTGATTGTGGAATGAAAGAAGGTTGTTAAGTGGTCTGCCAAGACCTCCAGCTTCAAGTGGTCCATGGGAGCAAAGGTCTGAGAACCACAAGATTAGATCAATCATTCTTGATTGGGAGACACAATAGAATTATATGCTGTCATAGGAAGCATGCCCAGAATCTCACAGATTCTTTGAATTATTTAATTAACATTTCTGAAAACACATTCGCAATTCTCTTATGTCTCACTTAGCATGCTCTGTGATGACTGCCCTTTATTGAAAAAATAGATTCAGCTCCAAACTTAGCAGCTAAATTTCCTTGTTTGACCATTAATGTTTTCTTCTCTGTTTTTAATTTTTAAACAGCTGTGTATCTACATAAACAGGAGTTTTTCCTGGCATCCTTTACACATCAAACCAAACATATTTTCCAATATTAAAACTTTATATTCCACTCTATCATTATAGTTCTGAATAAGTTACAAGTTCACAGAACTGACCAGTTTTAATAGCAATGCGTGGTCTTTTTTATATATAGCATACTTTATTAATACAAAGCTACCCTCTTCTAAAACATTAACACATTACACATTCAAGTACAGTATATCAGATTGCAGGAGTTTAAAAGTTGCCAAGACAAATGGAAGGTTTTCTGCCAGCTTCTTTTTTCTTTCCCCCAGGGGGGATTAAATTTCTTACTAAACTTGTGGCAATGAACATAAAATATAATAATAATTGGTTGACATTCCTATCATGGCTTTTTGTTCTAGACCTTAAACCAGCAGAAAAAAAGAGTTAAAGAGGCTATCCGAATGTGAATCCCTACAGCAAAAGATGTTGGTTGATTTTTGACACACATTTAAAAAAATAAAAGGTAAAGGTAGACTCTGCAACAGACAGATCAACTTAAGCAGAAGGAAAGAAAAGGGGCTCTACAACCAATCAAACTGAAATGCCATAGCAGAGGGCAAAGGAATATGGAAACTGAGAAGATAGACTTCCAAGTCCTTTCCTGAAAGTGCTTGGATTTTGAGAAGAGTCCAACCTCGGCTGACAAAAGTGTCTTTGTATTGCGACACCGGGGAGAATGAAGGAGTGCTCAGGAAACCCAATGAAAACAGGCCAAGCCTTGTACATTTAGACCCCATAGAGAATTTGAATCATAGAAGCTGCAGACAGGCAGAGTTTATGTGATGCCAAATTAAAGACCACCAAATATGGACAGCATCAGAGCAATGGCAGGTCAGATGAACTCACCACATTCAGGGGAACACTTTGTCTTGCATTTCAAATCACTCTTCTTGTCTACAATTTGAGCTTATAAAATGCTGGAGGTGGGAAGGGCAGGAGGATGGGGAGCAACAGCCAAGAGGTCTTCATAGCATTACAGACTTCAAAGTTTAGAGACTCAGTTAAAAGAAATGATACTTTAAAACGTCTTCCTTTTCATTCTTTTTCAAACACAAAATTACTTTGAAACCCCTACCTGATGTATAAATAAAGGAATCTTAAGAGATTTGTACACACATTTATAGCTCAATCTGGCAACAAACAAACAAAACAAAAAAATAACCATGGCTGAAACTCTGTATTGCAGTTACAGATTTGTAACCTAGAGTCATGGATCTGTAAATATTTTATATTCACTAACACTACATAGTCATGATCATGGCACTATTTCCACAACTGTAAGTGCCCTCCCAAACCTACTTTACCAGGCAGCAGCCATACAGTGAAATGGAGGTCTGTTCAGTTGGCTATCAGGGCACAAGAGGGTGACATTTTCATTCCCCTCCACCCAGCGACTGAGGTTGTGATGATAAGAACCAAAATCTCTGTTACAATTCCTTGTTGCAGCCTCACTCCTTGGCAAGAGGTAGGTGGAAACATTCTCCTCTTGCATCCAATTACCAGTGGAACAGACCTCTATCTCTCGGCATGGCTGCTATCTGGTATAGTACATATAAGGGAGTTGGGCCAGAAGATGCTTACAGGTGATGTAGAATATAGCCCCATATGTTTAGTTAGTAATGAAATACATAATCATAATCATATAAGCTTATCGCACAGCACTTAAAGAATGGGAACAGAATGGAACGCAAGGGAACAGAACGGAGCAAAAATGAATTTTACTGCACAGGAGAATGCCACCAATGCCGCCGGGAGTCCCAATCCGTTCCCCAGCTGTTCCTGGCAGCCGATTTTTGAAGGACGATTTTGAACAGTCATTCAAAAATTGGCTGCCAGGAACAGCTGGGGAACGGATTGGGGACTCCTGGCAGCATTGGTGACATTCTCCTGTGCAGTAAAATGCATTTTTGCTCCATTCCATTCCTTTGTGTTCCTTTGCATTCCCATTCTTCAAAGTGCCGTGTGATAATTTTAATAATCATAATCATATTACAGTTATCCCTCCACATTTGTGGCTTTGACTTTTGCAGATCTGATTATTTGTGGGTTTGCTTAATATGTACTCTCTAAGAATCTCTAGGTCCTCCAATGAAATTCTGCCACAAGTTGACCATAGAGTTGTGCTGGAGAACCTAGAAGTTCCTAGAGAAAATACTTCTCTGGGCATTTGTAGGTTCTCCAGCATGATTCTATGATCACTCATGGTTTTTGGCAGATGTTGACCATAGAGTTGTACTGGAGGACCTGGAGATTTCTAGAGAGACGTTCTCTTAGGTGTTTTTTTATTTGCGATTTTCCCACATTCATAGGAGTCCTTCACCCCTAACCCCAGCAAATGTGGAGGGACTACTGTAATAATAACAATAAGCAGCAGTAGCAGCAGCAGCATCTTACAAAAATATAAAAAGAAAAGACTTCTTTAAGGGGGTGTAGTATTTCATTACTAAGAAATATAGTTGGTACTGTTGGTTCGATATATTTTTTAAACCATTCCATTTTAAACAAAAAAGATTTTAAAAGAAGGATGCATATAAAATTAAAGCCATGAATTTTCAAGTAAAACATGTTTCCCAAAGGGTTTGTCAATTTTTCATCTCAATACATGTTTAACTCTAGACAAAATAAAATCTTCCCTCTTTTGTCTTATTTTATGCCATTCGGCACAACAGTATATTAAATGATCCAGACCTTTTCCTATGGTCAGTGTGTAATATTTATTCTTTATTTGTACATCCAGATATTTCAGGAGGCTTCCAGTGGTCTCCCATTCAAACTACTGACTGGATCTGTGTCTGCCTAGCTTGAATGTCATGGTGCATGAAGAAATTACCTTTTTGGATCATAGCTCCCAGAATCCCTCAGATAGCATAGTGGCTAGGGCACTGGGGAAACTGTAGTATGATGTATTGGTTTGAATGTTGGACTAGGATTCTAGGAATCCAGGGTTCAAATCCCCGCTTAGCCCTGGTTGACCTTGCTCAAGTCACAGTCATTCAGCCTCAGAGGAAGGCAATGGCAAACCTGCTCTGAATAAATTGAACCAAGAAAACTCCATTACGGGTTCACTTTAGGGTTGCCATGAAATGGAAATTACTTGAAGGCATAGAATGACAACAACTTTCAAAAACAGTAAATTTTCCATGCTCTGAATTATTGGCTGTTCCTAAACCACTTCCTGAAGTCTATCCATTTTCATGTTTAACATCTCTTGCTTCATTTTTCCCCTTTAGTGATTGTGCTTATGTTCCACTGAACAAGAGAGATGAAATGGTTCATGATTTGAATATTACCTGGAATGCAAGACATGTATTACCCAGCTAAGGTACTGTCAAGTGGCCTCTGTGATCATGATGTTGTTTCCTGGTTTGCCACCAACATTTTCATCTTGGCTTGCCATTGAATTTTAGCTGTTACATTTCTCAGGCATGTCTTGAGTGACATGGATTGCCCATCCCTCCTGTTTGAATAGATTATTTGTCCATTTAGCCCAATACTGTCTACTCTGACTGGAAGTACCTCCCCAGGTTTGGATTTTAGGAGAGACCTTTCTCACATCATCTGCTACCTTATCCAAGGATCAAACACATGATCTTCTCCAATGTAACGTATGCATTCTACCACTGGGCAACAGTTTTTCCCTTGGGAGGACAGTCCCTTGCATGTACCCATATGCTTCTATTCCATTGCAAATTTTCAAAACCTTCTCCTGCTCTTTCTTAGCATTCCTTCCCTTGACCATGTGACTCTTATTTATTGCTTTAGGCCCTATAAATAAGATGGTGGTGTTGTTCTGTGAGAAAAGAAATCAGAGGTTACTATATGGACTAAAAAGAGATGAATTCTTTTCTTTGGGTTATAAATAGAAAGTATAATCATTATCATTATGTGACACTGCATAAACAAAGAAATTAATAATCTTAGCAGGATTCAATGCTTTCACTCTAGATTGGGACCCCAAAGGATTGACTGATTTACATATTTCAATACTACCCAATCACCAAAGCAATCTGGCCAGTACATAACATAAAGTTGAAAGCCATATTCAAGCAGTTACAACAAGATAATAAAATATGCTGTAAACTGATATATATTTTTAAAGAGTAACAAAATAAAACCAAGTAAAATCCAAGTAAAGCAGCTAGAGTTTAAAATCTACAATGCAACAATAGTGTTTTAAAAGAACAATATGACTCAACAGCTTGGGAGAATAGAAAGCATATCTCTATCTTGTCCAACCATTCAAAACACTAAGAAGACACAAACTAAATATATATATATATATAAAGTGGAATTCTTATCAGGTAGAAATATGAGCAAGGGTGGCATAGTGTCTTGAGGGCTGGACTATGACTCTGGAGACCAGAGTTCGAATCTCTGCTCAGCCAATGAAACCACTGAGTGACCTTGGGTAAGTCACACACTCTCAGCCTCAGAAAACCCCTTGGGTCCCCTTAAGTCAGAAATTACTTAAAGGCATTCAATAACAACAGAAATGTGAGAGTGTGTGTTGCAGAAAATCAACATGATATTTAAAATCATCAGTAACACTGAATATTTATGGAGCACATTTCAAGTGTTTCAAGTGCATTATCTCAGTAACCATTACAACAGACCTGCAATGTTGCTCTTTATTTTTACCACCAATGGAGACCCTATCACAAGATTATTTTAGAGGAGTGTGTGTGACTTGCCCAAGGTCACCCAATGGTTTCCATTGCTGAATGAGAATTTGATCCCTAGTTTCCTGAACTTCAATTCAGCACTCAAATTTGAACCCTACAATTATCATTTTACAAGTGGAATAAGCTGAGTCTGTATCTAGTTTATGTAATGAAGCTATGGCAGATGTGAGATTTGAACTAAGGACTTCCCTAGGCCCAACTAATCCTGTTGCCTGCTATACTACTATACTACATGGATTCCATAGAGCAATTCAGATGTCAAAGTGGCAAGCACTACTTGTATCCTGTGTCTCTCTCTATCTTGATCTAGACATGTAGAAGAAAGAAGCTGTAAAATATTGAAGAGAAGAATAACTTCAGACTACAGGTGTGTGGTGTCATTTCAGCACATCAAAACAATTCTTTGCAAACAGAAAAAGAGGAAAGGTTCACTGGCCCTACAGTACTAATTTTCCACTTCCATGGATTTCACATTGAGCAGAATTAAAAAACCCAAGATAGCTTGCTGTTCTCAAACTCAATGGAAGACATTTTTGCTTTGCAAGAGATGAGAGAGATGTAATTGCCAGTCCACTTTGCTTCTGTTTGTGGAATGGGGTATCTTATGTTTTGTCTCAGTCACTAAAAATATCTAGAGCTGGCCCTTGGTATAACTCACGAATACATCTAAGCAGTATGGCTGGTGGCTTCTAGGTCAGTGGAGCAGTGAATCCACATTAGGTCTTAATCCAAACTTAACAGAAGCCATCCAAGATGAAACCGTGGGAGGCTAGGGAGCTGCATTAGCCCTCCAGAAGGTCTTGAGAGGCCTGCACTCTCCACCATGACCCCCCATAATTTCAAAAAAATGCCCCCAAATGCCACCAAACACCATCTAATGGGCATTTTTGATATGGTTTTAGATCCCTTGGGGCCATTTTATGCCTGGGAGAGACATTTTTAGCAACAGGAATTGAGTGGAGGTCATTTCCAGTTCAATTTCTGTTTCAAAAATAGGCATCACGTTTACCTAAATTGTCCCAGAGACACTATAGGTTCAGTGAAAATTGGAAATGCCTGCATATCCCTAGAGGGTATTTGATGGCATTCTGTAGCAAAAAGAAAAATTGCTACAAAAATTGTGACAACAAAAATGGCCCTGGTGGGCTTCAAGTGGCCCATGGCCTGCCCTTTGTCCACCCCTCATCTTTGGGGGATCAGATTCAGCACTTTGGACAGCTTCTTTAAACAATGGGCTAACATTTGAAGCAGACTCACTAACATGGGAGCCGCCAGGAACTGTTGCATTTGGGGACAGTGTTACCTGTTTGGAGTACCATGACTTGGATGGGCCTATGCATCTCACTAGTAGTCTTACTGCTCACAGTGGAGGTAATCAGAGCAAGGTCTTAGCTATTATCGTAACAGACACAAAGGGTAATATAGTAGTAGGCAGTTCTCCATATAGCCTCTACTCCAGGGGTAGGCAACTTTTCCCCTTTAAGGGCCGAGGGACTTCAGCTCCCAGAAGCCTCAGCCATGTTGGCCAATAGTCCCATGTTGGCTAATAGCTCCTGGGATTCTAGGAGCTGAAGTCCCTCGGCCCTTAAAGGGGAAAGGTTGCCTACCCCTGCTCTACTCATACACACAAGAACTCTTTTAGCTCCAGACTGGCAGTGAGGGAGGCAGATGGTTGTACACAGGTCAGTCTGACTGTGGACAATTCAGATTTCCAGTCTTCAATGAACCATGAAACTCCCATGGTGATCTTGATCCAGGCATTCTCTTTCAGCTGAACTACCTCGCTGGGTGGTTGTGATGATAAAGTAGGGAGGAAGGGAGGAAGGTATGTATATCACCTTGAGTTCATTGGTGAAAGGCAGGAGACAAATGTAAAAGAATAAATAAATAGGTTGCTGATCCTTAATTTACAAGCTTATACATTGAAAGATGACTTTAAAATGTTTTTTCCATCTTAACCATCTCTCTCTCTTTTAAAGAAGTGTGGATGGTCTCTGTAGGTACCAAATCTACAGGGGAGTTAATAGATCATCAGTTACAGAATAGCACCGCTTGAAAATTGGAACATTCATATTTAAGAATATATTTCACACTCATTGCTGACATATCACTGACATACGATGACATACAAATACATTCTTGCAATGCCCAATTGGCCATCTCTGTTTTCATACATTAGCAAGCATAAATTGCCCTGGCTTAATTGATTAATATGTCATCTCTTTATACAGGGAGAAATAAACTGGAATATGTAATATACTGGCGCTCCACAGGCTAAGAATCCCACAGCATCTCCATCATGAACCATATTTTTCAAGGACTTGCCTATTTGAATGTGTTTAAATCCCACTGAGTTCAAATTGGGTACACACACACTCTTAGACTGGAAATGCAAAGGATTATTTTCCCCTCTCCTCCAACTGCCTTTAATAAGTTTGGTTGCTTTGTGCAAAGCCCATAAACTTCTCAAAGACTCCAGGTGGGAGAGAGAGGGAGATTTGCATAGTGAAAATGGCCAAATTTTGTGCAAGGAGTAAGAAACAAGGGCTGTAGCTATAGAGGGAGAGAAAAATAAGTCACTTTCTCTCTTTGAATAATGAGCATAAGATTCCATTTATTTAGAGTAACAGCCAAGTTATTTTGGTTGGGGGGGAAATGGTCATGCTAGCTGCTAAGTCAAATTGTACAGTAGGTTAAAACAATCCGTTCTACCATATCCATGATGAGCCATATCCAGAAAGCCATAAGATTATGATAAAGGCCAATTCTTGCACAAGGTAGAAAATAATCTAGTATACTAGGTGAAACAATTCATCTTATCACATATTCCAGAGGGTTGCCAGATTAAAAACTGGAGATGCTCCTATACATTTAATGGTTGTGTAGATTTCAGCAGATGTTCCTTATTATGCAACCAGTTACAAGCACCACCTGCTGAAAATCCCTCTTCTACACAACCATTAAAGATACAGGAGCCCTCTCCAGTTTTCACTCCAGCAACTTGAAGTTTAAGACTATAATCCTATGCAGAGTTACCTGGAATTAACTCAGACCACAGTGAGACATCTGAGTTAATACACATAGAATTGTGTTGTACAGTTTTGATCCCATTTGTACTTACCGGTACTTTGACATAAACTCCATCAAACTCAATGGGACTGTAAACATGCATAGGATGCCATGACTATGATTGTTCAAAGATCCGGAAGTTTCAGTCAGTACAGAATATGGCTACTAGATTTCTAACACATCTTGCCAATTCGAAAAGAATATCACCAATGACCAATTCACTTCTGAGCAAAATCCAAGGTACCAGACTATACCGTTAAGGCCCTAAATGACTCAGAATTCAAGTCCTTAGGTGAACCTCAGCTGACACATCAACCACTGTCATCTCTAAGATCATTGGCTGAAGCCCTTCTTTATGTAGGGTTATCAGTGAAATAAGGGATGGGACTCCTGTACATTTAATAGTTATATAGAAGAGGAATGTAAGCAGATGTTGCTTGTCATGCAATGAAGGTAGTTTTGGACAAAGAATATCTGAAGGACCATTCTTCCCCCATTTCTGCCTTATAAGAACCCTGGAAGATATGCAAAAGGATCTTGTAGCATCTTGTAGCAAACTTATTCAGATGCATGGCTGAGGAAACAGACCAAGTCTGATATTGCATACTGATGTTCTAGACTAACCTGGCTATGTCCCTGAATTCTACTCACTTAGAAGGTATGTCAGTGCTGTTCTCTCCATGTTGGTGGTGGTAGAACAGGGCTGAGTCTGAGAAAAAGAGACTTTTTAATGTAAATGTATATTTTATCTGTGTTTAACTTTTGTATGTTTTTAATCAGTTTCATAGTATTTTGTAGTGTTTTAATGTAGAGTTTTTATATCAGCTTCAACTTCAGATGGCATCTCTCCTCTCAATGACTGTCTTAAGGCAGTAATGGAGTGGATAAGGAAAAACAGATTGAAACTGAATCCAGATAAAACGGAGGTACTTACAGTCGCAGGCCCAAAACCAGGTATGGGAATATAACTTCCAGTACTAGATGGGGTCACACTCTCCTCTAAGGACTGTGTTCACAGTCTGGGAGTGTTCCTGGATCCATCACTCCAGATAATAAATCAGGTAAATGCGACGTTTAGGAGCGCCTGTTATCAACTTCGGCTGATACGCCAGCTGCACCCTTTCCAGGAAACTAGGGATCTTGAAACTGTGGTACATGCACTGGTAACCTCTCATCTTGACTTCTGTAATGTGCTCTACATGGGGCTACCCTTGTGCTTGACCCGGAAACTTCAACTAGTACGGAATATGGCAGCCAGGTTGGTCTCGGGAACAACGAAGAGAGACCACATTACACCAGCGTTAAAATCACTCCTCTGACTGCCTATTAGTTTCCAGGCACAGTACAAGGTGTTGGTTATTACCTATAAAGCCCTACATGGCTTGGGCCCAACCTATCTCTGGGACTGCCTCCTTCTCTATAATCCACCCCACGCACTCAGGTCCTCTGGGAGGAATTTGCTACAGCCTATTAAAACATGCTGTCTGCAACTGCCCAGAGGGCCTTTTCTGCTACCGCTCCCAAATTATGGAACAGCCTGCTGGAAGAGGTCTATCTTATTACCACCTTAAACAGTTTCAAAAAGGCTGTTAAGATGGATCTTTTCCAGCAGGCCTTTCCTGAACAGTTATCCTGGCTCCAAGAGTTAGTTATTCTCTTTCCCTTTTTGTGCTGCTGCTATTGCTATTGTGATTGCTTTTTGCGCTGTGTTGTGATTTATTTTAATATACTTTTAAGCAAGCAAGCAAGCAAAGCAGCTTATTTATATACCGCTTCATATCACGCTATGGGATGTCTAAGCAGTTTACAACTGTGAGCTGATTGCCCCCCAACAAGCTGGGCACTCATTTTAGCGACCTCGGAAGGATGCAGGCCTGAGTCGAGCCTCAGCCCTGGCTGGTATTGAACTCGCAACCTTGTGGTCTATGAGTGAGTGGCTGCAGTACAGGCATTTAACCACTGCGCCACCATCATCTAAGTTTAATATCTTTTTAAAGGGTGGGTGATTTTTTGGGGTTGTATGCATTTTATTGTAGTTTTAATGTTGTAAGCTGCCCCAATTGTCTTGCAGAGGGGTGGGATATAAATAAATTTTGTTGTTGTTGTAAACATTTAAATGTGTTATGGAAGCTGCCTTGGATCCTTGCCTGGGAGAAGGCAGCATATAAATAAAGCAAATAAATAATAAATAAATAAATACATTATCTATGGACACCAAAAGTTCATGACAGTGACAGCATTTGTAATGGGGGCCTCCTCATCCACAGTTCAGTTTCTGAACTGCTACACAAAAACAGGTGCTTATATTCCATGTAAATGAATGGCTGCCATTTACTACTCTAGAGAAACTTTGCACCCTGGCATAGGATAACACACCACAAAACAGCTGGTCCTTTACTTCGTGCAGCAAAATGGCTTTGATCATCCCAGAAAAGATGCACGTATGTATGCATGTGTGCATGTAACATCTCTTTTGCATCAAGGTCACTACAGTCCACAAATAGCAGCAGCAAAGTCATTAGGCCTCTTTGAACAATTTATTGGGCAGTTTATGTGATTTCTAGCCTGACTTTCGATCCAAAAGAATACCCAATTACATTAGGGTTGCTTCTATCCCCTCTGACAAATAGCACAATAAGGTATTATAGTTCAGTTGTAGAGTTGAATGCAAACTAGAAAGTCCCATGTTCAATCCTAGGCATTTTAACTAGAAGGAAGGAAGGAAAATAAATAAATAAATAAATAAATAAATAAATAAATAAATAAATAAATATGAAGTAGCAGATGAGGAGGAGACATGGAGGTCATCCACACTACATAGTTATAGCCCCGCTTAGCTCAGATTAATATACACCTCAAGCAATTTAAGAGTGGGATGATAACCTAATTATTAGTGTGCAAAGGGATCTTGCACCACTTTTGAGACTTCCTGAAAGGAAGAAGCTGGCAGCATCTGAGAAAGTACACTCAAATCTAAGAAAGTTCATGTTACCCGCTTCTTCCTTTCAGTTAGTTTCAAAGGCTCTACAAGATCCCTTTGCACACTGATTTTCCAGACTAACATGGTTATGTCTTTGAATTCTAACCTATTTGTTATTCAATCATAATTTGAATTAGTATTCAAAACTATCCACCTCTTTTGGTGTTGCTGGCAGGACCATCTAACATACTAATCTCAGGGCATGAGGATAAGCAAAAGTGTAGATTACACAAGAGGTAAAGGAGGACTTGATACAGGACTGCCATTTTTAGAGGCAGCTTTGAGTTTTTTAGCACCTAGTTCCTCCCTAAAATTGTGTTTTCTTAGAAGACCTGTATCTTCTCCATATAAAATGGCACCCTGCTTTTGGTTAAAGCAAACCATTTTTCATCACTTGGGTATCTCATGTCACAAAATGAATGACTGCAACTGATTTCTGTTTTAAAAAAAAAAGAAGAAGCAGATTTCTACATATATTCCACTTAAAAGCACACACACACCCATCACAAATGCTGGGCCCTTTTCTTCCTTTGAAAACATGAATTGTATTTTATAATGTGCAGCCAGCTCTCTGGCAAATCTCCATTCCTTTCGACCTGACAGACTGTTTGTCAGTTAAACTCCCCTTGTCATGTATCCCTACCATTGCCAACTCATGCACGGAGACCTTCACTTTTACAGCTACCACTTGCACCCTCTGCAACCTTTGTCATTGATCACTGATCCAATCCAGTGCCCACATGTTCTTCAAGTGCCTACACAAGTAATGAGGTACTTGTGGTGTAAAATTAAACTGTCAACTGTCAGCGATTGATAACCACAGGGAGAGCTGACCTAGAACACCTGCACTAGTGGCCAAGACAGGTGTGACACGTTTGATCACTGAGGCCTACCAGTCAGCCTGACCCAACAGTGTCCCTTTCATGGATTTTTACTGATGACAAGAGATGGTGGATGGATTTCAGGGCTGGATCTGAAATGTGCCAGGCACAGATGGCTGCAAATCATGGAATGTGTCTGATCAGCATCAGGCTGAGAGCTAGGAAGGGAAACAAAAGCTTTGAGATAGCCTCAGGACCATTTGTTGGACACAGAGCTGGTCCAAAGATGTTTTGCCATCCAGGGCAAAGGACAAAATGGCACCTTCCCCCAGTTCCATCTAGAGAAGCTGACCAGATTGGCTGTTATATCTTACTTCAGTGCAGGCTTTCAGGAGAGCTTGATAAAGTAACTTTTTTGAACTACAGTACAACTCCCAGAATCTGTCAGCCAGCATAGCCAATGTAGAGTTGCCAGAGTGAAAACTGAAGAGGGCATCTATGCCAATAACAGTTGTGTAGATGAGTGAATTTTAGCAAGTGTTGCTTTCTACATGGTTTGCACGACAAGCTACACCTGCTGAAATGCACTCTACTACACAAAGACATGGGAGTGCCAATACACTTAATAGCTCTGCTTAAAAATCTATACTCAAGACAAGAGGCCACTGTCAGAACAGAATATGGAGAAATAGAATAGTTCCCAATAGGCAAAGGAGTCAGGTAAGGCTGCATTTTATCATCATACTTGTTCAACTTGTACGCAGAAAATATCATATGAAGATCAGGGCTAGATTCAGAAAGAGGAGGAGTGAGGATAGGAAGAAGGAATATTAACAATCTAAGATATGTGGACGACACAATATTAATAGCATAAAACATCAATGACTTGGAACAATTACTAAGGAAGGTCAAGGAAGAAAGTGCAAATGACCATGGAGGACCTACATAAATTCAAATTAGACAATGAGGAAATTGAAAGATTCTTGTACCTGGGATCAAACATTACCCAGAATGGAGACTGCAGTCAAGAGATAAGAAGACTAGGAGTTGGAATGGCAGCCATGAAAGAGCTAGAGAAGAGTAAAGATATACAATTGAGCTCCAAAATTAGAATTGTTCAAGCCATAGTATTCCCAATCACTGTATATGGGTGTGAGAGCTGGACTGTGAAAAAGCAGATAAAAAGAAAAGCAACTCATTTGAGATGTGGTGCTGGAGAAGAGTGCTGAGGATACTGTGGACAGCCAGAAAGGCAAATTAATAGGTCCTTAAGCAAATCAGGCCAGAAATATCCTTGGAGGCCAAGATGATTAAATTGAGGCTGTTGTACTTTGGCCACATCATGAGAAGGCATGACTCATTGGAAAAGACAATAATGCTAGGAAAGGTTGAGGACAGTGGCCTCACTAGGGGGTGTGGGGGTGCAGATTGCACCAGGTGACACCACTGCTCCTCAGATACCTTCCTTTTGGCAGAAACAAAAGGTGGTGGTATTCATCCGCTTTCCTTTAAAATGTTTTAAGAGATGGTGGGAGTGAGGTGAAGCTCAGTGGCAGGAGAAAGAAGAGGTCCTAGAATTTTTTTAAAATTAAAATTTTAGATTTTAAATTTTTAAAAGAATATTCTTTTTAAATTTTCTTTAAAAACATTATGTTTTAACCAAATCTTCACTACGTATATGTAAATACATATGATTTGAATACATAGGTTTGAATCCCAGTGTTAGAGCTCCAGATTGTACAAAAAAGTGAAAATAACATGAAATAAAACAAACTGGAAGGTATGCTGGGTAGGGCACAGGGCAGAGAGATGGGGTTATGAGGGAGTCAAGAAGACAGTGTGATGGTGACAGTCATACAATTGCAAAGACATGTGGTGATGCAGTGAGTACAAACAGGTATAGAGTTGGCCCTCCGTTTTTGTGGGAGATCTATTCTGAACTCCCCTGTGGAAACTGAACCTTGCTGATATGCAAGCCTCATAGGTTTGAATGGGGCACGCCCTTGCAAGGGTATGCACTATTGATTTTAACGGAGATCGCCCCTCCATGAATATTCAAAACCATAGACCTCAAGTCTGTGAGAACGGAGAGGCGACTGTAATTCTACTTTCACTAACAAGTATGACTGGGGAGAGAATGGGGCTCATCTGGTAAAGTCCTCTGTTAATTATGTAGGGGATATTTTTCTTTTTTTAAAAATTGATACAGAAAGATATACTTCTTTTTTAAAAAAAACTGTTTGGGCTATGGCTGAAAATGCAAATGCAAATCTTTTTATATGCCCTGCAAATAGTAGTGTTTGGGGGGGGGGGGGTTATTATATTTTCTCAGTGATCTTTTAAAAGGTACACATATTGAAGATTTAATAAAAGCCACATTAAACTTGGTTGAGTAAAAACAGATAACTGAATAGCTGAAATATTTAATCAGCACACAGACTTGATAATTAAAGATAATTCATTGGTAGATTTTAACAGCTAAATGTTCTTTCTACTCTCAAAGCTCACTTTTTCATTCTCATTGTCCCTACTGACACACACGCACACACACATATCATGCTTATTTTGCAGGCCCCCCACCCTCCTCTCTCCCGCTAGCTAGTTTCTCTCCCATTCATCAGAATTGTCACCTTGTGTCAGTGTTTTTGGTGAAATGTGCCAACTCTCACCTGGGGCCTCAGTCTCTTCATGTGTGTGAGTTCAAGAGGAAACAAATATCAATACTTATATTTTTATAGCTCCAAGCCTCTGGTTGTGCTTCTTTTTACAAAGGGCAGCATAGCAACAGCATTTCCTTGGCACTGCTTAACTAAAATGGACTTGCTTTTCTTGAGAGGACAGAGCAAAAACTCTCTTGTTTTGCTTTGTTGCAAATACTAGCCATAGAAAAAGGGGAAGGCAGTAATTCTCCTCTAGATAACTAGCATTTCACTTGTCCAGAGGTTCTATGAGATCAGTGTGCAGATGTTTCAGGTCTTGTATGGAGGCTTTATTATTAACTGAGATCCAAAGAAACCTTGGAAAGGCGGCATACATGCTATCATTCCATGGGTGTGTGGAGAAGGTGCAGAGCACTTTCCACATGATCCTACATCCTAAGAATATCTTTTGTTCAAATTTTAAAAATCATCTTTCTAGACCTCCTTGCTGGGATGTACTCAGATTGTGTGAACACAGAGAAATGCTGCATAAGGGTGAAGGTAGACATTTTAAGACTGAAAAACAATAAGCTCAACCTGTTTTACTGATAAGGTTTATCACTCTGGATGGCTCCTTTAAATTTTAGACTAAGATGCAGACTGGATTCACCACTTCATTGATATAGAAGCTACCAATTACCACCAAGGGAGATTTTCATATCCTACCAGTAATGGTGGTGAGTTGTTTCCAAGTCAATATAAATAGGTCAAATCTACTTAGCTGGCAGAATTTTCCTGTTGCAGAATTTGCATTTTAATAACATAAAGGCTGAGATCTTGCATCAGAAGACATATGTGTATCATGTAGCTATGTCTATGTAGCTACATCTCTGAATTCTACCCTGCAAAGGTTTACTATCTAACCAGTGCAACCCCTACAACACAGCCATTTTCATGATGTTGGAAAACAGTGGGATGAGCAGGGACACCTCAAGCTATTTTCTTTTGGAAACACTACAAAGACATCATCTTCAGAGAGCTAGCAAGGACCCCCCAGAGGTCTCTACAGATGCCTGACACAGTGCATGCAGCTATAGGAAAATAGCTGGATGCATCCCTGTTCGTCCTCCTGCTTTCTGGCAACATGAAAATGACTATGTGGGGGAGGTTGCGCTGCTTACAAGGTGATGGTAGAGATTTGGGTCACTGAATGCATTGCTACCAGTCAAATTTACACCATCATAATTTGCTAACAGGGTGCCAACCCAAAAGTTTAATATCTTACAGCAGAATACACACCCTCTTGCCTTTTGTTGCACAGCTTTCTGTTCCCTGAAAACAGCTGCTGCCACACTGCAGAATTAATGCAGTTTGCCACCACTTTAACTCTCATGGCTCCATCCTATGGAATCCTGGGATTTGTACTTTGTTGTGATATCACAGCAGTCTGACAGAGAAGGATAAATATTTCACAAAACTATGTTTCCCAGAATTCCAAAGCATTGAACCATGGCAATTAAAGTGGTGTCAAACTGTATTAATTCTGCAGTGAAGATGCAGCCAACTCCTTCTTATGGTATCACAAAAGCAGGAGATAAATTGATCATGCAGTGAGCTATAGCTATCTATTCTGATGGACCTTTCCATTGCAGATTGAACAAATATGATCATGTTTATTAAAATCATGCATATTTATTCAGCATTATATAACAATATCACTTTCCTCTTTCTATATTATGCCATTTTTATTGGTGCAGTTGTAGATTTTATTGGTTTTCTTCCAAGGCCTTCTTAAAAAGCCAGGTGACAGGACACAATTGGTGCTGTAAAATCAGCACAATTGCTGGGTCGATTGATATGTATGTAACACAAATACAAGTAGGGAAAAATGCTGATAAATGTAGTGTACCCCCATATTATTTCCCTGAAAGCTCCTAAAGTGAATCACAGTGCAACCATTTCAAACAACAAGCAAACCAAAACCTAATTTGCATTTGTAGAGAACTCATGTTGTAGCTTCATCACTGGTAAATTGGCCATTAACTCAAAATCTTGGAGTAAACTAGATCAATGGTCTCTTTGTTCATCAGTGTCCTAAACTAACAAAGATAGTGTACCCACTTTAACCTCTCCTTTTCGTATTATGCCCTACAAGCCTAGCACAGGTTGTAAACCTTTCATGCCATAAAAGAGTGGGCTATTACATGCCAAGATTTTTGCCCACCCCCCATCAGATCAAAAGCTGATAATATTACATTCTGAACTTCCTTTAGATACATCTAAAGGGTGGAATGCCCCCATTTTCTAAGAGGACACTATGTGGGCAATTCCAAGAGGAAAAGAAGCACATTCTTCTATGCTCATTGTTAAACACTATGGCTAAATGTAGGCAATCACACCTGGATGATGTGGCACTGATACTATACATAGGAGTGCATCCATCCATCCCTTTATTTTTACTCTGATTTTCCCCCAAAAGTGGGAATCTGGTAAATTTTCAAAACAGTCAAAATTACAAATAAAAAACATGTAGTTAAAACATATAAAGAGTCATTAAAACAATATTAAATTATCAACAAAAATGAAACAATTTGTTTTAAAGAAGAAAGGCAGTGCAGCATACTAAACAAGCCTTTTTCTGGTACAGGTTGAATCTCCCTTATTCAAAATGCTTGGGACAGAAGTATTTTAGATTTTGGATTTTTTTCAGACTTTGGGATATTTGCATATGCATAATGAGGCATCTTGAGATAGGACCAAAGTCTAAATATGAAATTCATTTATGCTTCATGTACACCTAATACACATTGCCTGAAGGTAATTTTATACAATATTGTAAATACAATGTTTTAAATAATTTTTTGCATGAAACAAAGTTTGTGTACACTGAACCATTAGAAAACAAAGGTGTCACTGTGTGAGCCACTCATGTCAACAATTTTGGAGTATTCTAAATTTTGGAATTCTGGATAAGGAAGACAACTTGTAGTGTTTTTTCAAAGCTCTAGGAAGAACTATAGGAAGAGATACCTTGTTCTACATCAGTCTATGGTGTTGTTTACCAATAGTGGCACTCCCAAAGTCCCAAAGCTACCTGGAGATACCAAGGAGATTATCACATCATGATTAAAACCATCTTACCTGAGCCGGGTTAAAATTAGAAGCAAGCAGCATCCTGATAGTATCAGATGCATTTAGCTGCCGAAATTGCCACCCGGGTGCAGCCCGGCTCCATCGCCGCTCAGAGGGGCACTCCGGCAGCCATTTTTTTCAAGCCAGAAAACTCCCAGCTTTGAAAAGAGGCACAAGGAGCACCCCTTCAAGTGGTGGTGGAGCCCGGCTGCACGAGGGCAGTGATTTCAGCGGCTAAATGCATCTGATACTACCAGGATGCTGCCCACTTCTAATTTTAAGCCAGCTCAGGTTAGCTGGTTTTAATCATGATGCAATAATCTTCCAAAAAATAGATCTAGAACCCATGAAAACAGCTATGAAAAAAGTGGATATCAGGATTTGTTAGAAAATGGATGGGCTATATCAGAGGTAGGCAACCTTTCCCCTTTAAGGGCCGAGGGACTTCAGCTCCCAGAATCCCAGGAGCTATTGGCCAACATGGGGCTATTGGCCAACATGGCTGAGGCTTCTGGGAGCTGAAGTCCCTCGGCCCTTAAAGGGGAAAGGTTGCCTACCCCTGGGCTATATAGGGCCTAAGCAGACTGCCAGAAATAGTGCACATTAAATTGAGGCACTGCCCTGACTCAGTGCTAGGGAATCATGGGAACTGTAATTTATTGTGGCACCAGAGCTCTCTGACAGAGAAGGCTCAATGTCCCAGAAAAAAAATACAATTCCCATGATTCCCTAGCACTGAGCCAGGGCAGTGCCTCAATTTAATGTGCACTATTTCTGGCAGTCTGCTTAGGCCTATAGTCAAAGGTGAAATGTAGAGATGTGTGTGTCTGTAATTTTCCTCTTGAGAACAGCATCTAGGCAAACACAAACAACTCAATCTAGATGGCCTGAGAGTCATAACAATAGAAGTTTCTAGCTGGGAAAACAGGCTTATTTTGATAACAGAACTAATAATAAAAAGCTAGGATGGGAAAGTAGATCACATGGTGGATCATGGACAACAAGAGGCTGGGTTAACAAAAATCACATACAGAGCATCCAATCAACTTGGAGGTTAACACCCAAAAAGGGCAGGACTGAGAAACTCTGTGTTTAGGATTGTTATTATTATTTGTCTCTTTTGGATTGCTTCTTCTTCTCTTTACTTCTCGCAATGGAACTATAATATGTTTACAATGTAGCCTTAGGATCTGAAAATATGGATCTGTAGTTTTATTTTTGTTTAGCCACATCAGCAAGATGTGATCCTATAGTGGACTGTATTTTCTACTTTGATTGTTGTTATTTTTTTCCTGCAACAATAACAATAAAAGCTCTAACCTTAGAAGCTTGGATTTTTGTTCCCTGGTTCTGCTGGTTCTACAAGCATGCTACAACACTAAAACCTAACACTAACACCTACAACACTAAAACCTCCCCTAGTCTCAAATAAGGGAGACTCAACCTGTAAAACAATCAATTCCCAAAATCTGGCTAGAATAAAAAGTTTTTCACTTGCTGACAAACATACAGCAAAGGAGGAGTCAGTCTAACTCTAACCTCCATAGGAAAAGATTTCCAGAGCTGGGTGCAACCATAAAGAAGACCTTCCCATATGTTCCCACCAAACATGGTAGAGAAGTTCCTCCTCCTTGAAGATCTTAGAATGTGAGCAGCCTCCAATGCTAGTTATTTATGTATGTCCTGGCACTATAGTCATCTTTGTGTTTATCCATGTTTATGCTTATATTTTACTTAAATTGCAAATTTCAATGAGATGACCACATGGTATGTTTCAATATGAAAAGAAGGGAGGAAGAGTCTCATGACACCTTCAAGACTAATCAGTTTATTTCAAATACAAGCAGGAACTACAGGCCACTTTTCAAAAACAAGATGCCACACTTCACCATATTATTTCTTCTTCATTGCACCGCTTGCATTTGTAAAAATGGGCTGTAGTCCATATAAGCTTACACTTGAAATAAATTGGTTAGTCTTAAAGGGTGGCACAAAATTCCTTTTTCCTTCCTCTCTGCAAAACATTCTTCTAAAAATATTTTTATAATAAGGGCAAAAATAAAATTAATAACAAACACACCCTATCTCTATTGGGAAAGCAGAGGAAGAAATGGCAGGAGGCTTGAGTGGGTTTGTTTCCCTTTGCACAGTTTCACTATATTAAGTTCATGTGATGAGAAGATAAAAATCTATTAACTTGCTGCTGACCTTTATAGACACAAGAATCTCTGCAGACATTACAGAAGCCATATCTCTTCTGACTTTTACATCCATAACCTCATGCACCAGAGTCCCAAACCAAATGTAAACTCTTCATGATGAGTGAAGCTGTGACACCAATTCAGATTCTAGGCTGGTTGGCTGGCAGTAGAAGAAAAGTCCTAGGGGGATGGCGGCTGCCCTGTAGTTTCAATTTGACTTTAGGAACAGGGTTTTTTTTTCCTAATGCCATATGCTACTACAGGCACTGAATCAAAACCATTTCTGCAGAACCATATGCTACCAGGTACACATGCTTAAATCGAAAGACATAAATCTCACCCATATCACTGTGATGTATTGCAAGCATAATTATATCTGAGTAATGCACAGTCTCATTTCAGCTAATCAACACTTTTCATCTTCTCTAGTCCCACCCTTTAGTCTCCCTGAGGCCTTTTTTCAAATTTAAGCTAGCACACAGCAGCCCAGTTTAAAAAAAAAAAAAGCAGTTCCTAAACTGCCTTTAAAATACACATGAATATTCTGCAGGATTCTCATAAAAGAATTCTGGAAGGCCTCTTTGGAAATGTAGCCACGCAGTCAAAATGCATCAACAGCTTTGAAAATAAAATAAAATATGTGCATCAGTTCCAGCTGTCCATTTCAAATTTATGGAACATTTTACAAGGCTTCCAAATAATTTTGCACTTTGCCACAGTTACACATGTTCTCTAGTAATAGCCAGATTAGATTAAAAGAATGTTATACAAAGGAATGTCTTTGAGGATCAATCCCAAATTTCAGCTGGTTGAAAATGCAGCTGTACACACAATAAACTTGATATTATACCATGTTTTTTAAAAGGTTATGTTGCTATTATTATTCATAAATAATACTAAAATACATTGAAAATAAACCAAAAAATATTTACTGACTTTCAATTGACTTTTTGATGAAAACTACAAAATGTTCTGGCACTTGGGTATTGCAGAACGCCACCTGCTTCCATGTTTTTGTAGCACATGCTTTGCATTCAAGAAGCCCATGATTCAATTGTTGACATACATATATGATGATGTTGCAGGTGATGTGAAAGACATTCTGAGAGCCTAGAGAACCACTGGCAGTATAGTGGCTTATGATCTATGCAGAGGCAGGGCACAACATCCCACCATTTTCAGATGAGTTCCTCTATTTGGACCAAGTAGTTTGCAAATGTGAGGGCTTGGTCTTCCAGGCTTCCAGATGAAGAGAGGAATCTAAGGATGAGAGGACTACTATATATATATATATATATATATATATATATATATTGAGCTGTTTCATTCCTCACTGCCCTGTGTTGTTGTGTGCCTTCAAGTCATTTCCGACCAACGGCAACCCTTACATGGACCTAGCATGGGGTTTTCTTGGCAAGATTTATTCAGAGGGGGTTTGCCTTAGGGTCACTGAATACAGTGCTACAATATGCAAGAGGATCTCATAAGACCCTTGAGACCAAATAAAAGAAAGAAACTAGTAGCATGAGCTTTCATAGGCTTGAGCCTACTTCCTCAGATGCATCTAAGGAACATGGATCTGAAGAAGAAGGCTCAAGTCTACGAAAGCTCATGGTACCAGCTTCTTTCTTTCAGTTAGTCTCAAATCTTTGCATACTGATTTTCCAGACTAACACAACCATGCCATGTCTACAGGATTTCTGATTTGTAGCTATTTTTATCTTGTTACTTTCCCCCACTCTGTTCCCACTTTTCTTCAATCTACCCAAAATCATGAATCTGCCATTCATGCTGTTTCCTCTCTTGCTCTGAAGCACAGATGGGTTGCACCACTGTTGGCAAAAAAAGGTCTTGATTCCTTTCTATTTTAATTCTTAATCCTCTCTCTTTTCCCCATTCCTCAACACCTGGCTACATGTCTTCATCTTCTCTCTCTTCCATTCTCTCTATCTCTCTGTTCTCTTTCTTGTTCTTCCCTCTGCAATTCCTGTTTACATTTATCTTCTCCCTCATTTCCTAGTTACTCTCTTTCTCTTTTGCCCCTCATTTCTCTTCTTCTTTTTCTTCCTTCTTTTCTTCTTCTTTTTAGAATGGTTTCATATGCTTTTATCTTATAAATTATTTTTATTGTATTAAATTGTTTTAAACTGTTTAAATTGATTGTATTGTATATCACCCTGAGATCCTTGAACATAGGGTGGGATGTAAATATTTTAATAAATGAAATAAAAAAGAAAGATCAAACAAAACTGCAAGAGATACTTCATGTCTGGAGAAAAGCAAACTCATAGATGTATCAACCCATTTGTCTTAAATTGTTGGCTTTATCAGGGCTCTTCTAAAAACTACATTTGATGTGGCACAAGGGAATTAAGCTCCACAAACCTGAGCAATGGGTGTATCATTTGGATTGCCAATAAGAAAGTGATATTCTCTGTATGAACAACCCTCTTGAGTGGTTTCCCTCCAGTATCATTGTAGACTTTTGTAGATTTTTATAGACCATGGGTTTTGCATGCTTTCTTTGGAATACTGTAATTCCACTGAACTGGATGGAGTTGTTGTCTATGGATGTATCATTCAGTTTGATACCCATTTTTTGTCGTTGTCTGCCCTCAAGTCATTTCTGACTTATGGCAATCCTAAAGTGGACCTATCTTGGGGTTTCTTGGCAAGATTTGTTCAGAGGAGGTTGCCATTGTAGCTGTTATGATTTCATCTTAAGGATTCTTGGCATTAGTAGTTTAGTGAGATCCTTATAATTCTTTGCTAGGAAGCTGCAGTGCACTTTGCCCAACTACAATTTCAAATCACCCCGAGAAGAAGGACTGATAATTAAATCAGGGTACCTTGGGAACTGTAGTTCAGGAATGTACACTAGAGCTCTCTAGTAGATAATTCCAGTAATTCACTAAACTGCAAGTCTCAGGATTGCTTAGGATGGATCTATAAAGATGGTATCAAACCTATATAACTGTCCACTGCAGCTACAATGTATGCCAACATGTACAGGGTTTTGCCTGGAAGATTTCAAATATCTATTTTCTGCAACCCTCCCTTACAAACCTGAGGGAGGGTACAACATACCTTCTGTCTGTTCTTCAGAATTTCTATCACACACACACATACACACTTTCCACTGCAGGTACAATTCTAACCTGTACTTCCACTCCCAAACTGTCCTTTGAGCTTTCTTCCATTTTCATCCTGCCTTTTGTACTACCACTGTAAGACATTTCAGCCCATCTAATTCTTCAGATGGTTTAGGAGCTGCAATAAGCAGATTAACTTTACCTAACAACTGTATGGTATTTTTTCGTCATTTCTAAAACATGGCAGACATATGGTAGGCTAGGGTTGGGGTTGAGACCCAAAGTTGTTATATCTCATACAGCAGAAGCCCTGTGGCCTTATGTCTGCTCTGAATTTGAGTCCAAACTTTAAAGGAACTATCCAAGGTGCTGAACCTGAGGAAGTCCATCACCCTAGTGACATGAGAGTCAACAGCCACTCTGTTCTTATCAGTATTTCCTTTCAGGCTGTTAATGCTCCATTGAAGAACAGTTAAGTCTCACTGAAGGAATAATTTGAAATAATGTCTCCAAAATCTAGAGTGCCCCCTTCCCCTTGCCAAAACAAAAAGTTCCAATGGAAAGGAAGACGGCTATGTTCTTCATCATCAGTTCAGATAAAGTCCTCTGAAGTTCCTCCACCAAAACATGGAGTTGTTTATGCATTTTAGAGACCTGCCTGTGTGTTTTGTAGCATCAGCCTTTGCAGTATGAAAATATTATTTCAGAGGCAAGGATGTCAACCTGACTCCAAACAGGATTTCAACCATATCCTGAGAGTGAGGCATCTCTGAGATAACTGTCCCACATATGCAGCTTTCAGAGAGCCTGCTGCTTTTAGCTTGCAGCCTGTGTTTAAGGAGGTCACGATATCAGGAAGCAGGAGATGGCTCATCAAAGAGGACTTGCTCGCCTCCACCACTCATCAACTAGACAGTAGCTTGGGTTTTTTACTTTTTAAAAAAGGTGGCGGAAATGCATCTCCAGTGACCTATTGTTAAGAACTTCCTTTTGTCTTCGAGTTTGCTTGAAGACGTGTTGGGCCCCACTTTTTAAACTCTATTTTTCCAATAGGTAATTTTCCCTCATTAGGGCTGTGATTACAAGAAAGAATGTGTGTCAGGCATCACACGAAAGGCATCTTATCTCTTTCCTTTCACCTCTACAAAGGCATGTTCTGATTTCCCAGATACATACTGAACCTTCAGATCACAGGAAGAAACAGTCTGGTGGTGTCAGATTTAACTTTGGATAGACACTCAGCTTAAGCAACAGCATGGTCCAGGATAGAGCTTAGAAAAGTCATTTTTTCCCCCCGACTGTAACTCTTCCAATATCCCCTAGCTTGGAAATTTGGGGAGTTGTAGCCCAAAAAAGCAAAGCCTTTTCCAAACTTTGGCCTACAAATAGAGAAGCCAGATACTCCTTACCCAAAAGAGGAAATGCATCACCATAAACAGAAGGGAAGGTATAGAAATTGGCATAACATTTGTGTGCTTCCATTTATACGTAGGGATGAAATCTTTGAGGGAAAATGCTACAATTTAAAGGTAGGGGTAAGGAAATCTGATCAGGTGATACGTATGCCAGGTCAATCCTGCCCAGGTGGTAACTTCTGTCAGACAACATGAACAACTTTTATAATTATAGCACCATGTTTCCACTTCAGCTGCCATGGCTGAATCCTATGGAACTGTGGGATTTGTAGTCTGGTGCAGCACAGAGCCTCAGGCTGAGAATTCTAGATACCCTTCCCTCTTTCTTCTTTAGACTCTTTATCCTTAAACCAGATTGGAATACCCCTTCCAGCAGGGAATGCCTTCTGATGGAGGACTGTCCTCTGTGAAATGGGACATGTGCTGCCCACTACATGAAGAAATGAGTACTGCTTCTTGATTCTCGTGGCAGGTCTTGAGTGTCCCTGTGCAAATCTCAAATATAGGTCCCACTGATCATTACCAGAGGGAGGGGAACAATTTCTCTGCAAAAAATAACTACCTAGATGGGCTTGCCTTATTCCACTACTTCAAATCTGGGCCTACTATCTGCATATTATGCCAATTATTCTAATTATGCACCTGAAATTCAGGGACTGATTTGTTTGTTGCAGAATAATGTGACATAAAAGTGCCTCCACATTTTTGCTACATATTTTATCCCCTGCAAGGGCTAGAGACTTTTCCTGAATGAAAGCTTTGAATCTAGGCTAGATGATGATCCAGATGGGCACCAGGTGGCTTGCCTAGAAGCTGGGTAAAACCTGGCCAACTAGAAGGTATGACAGCCTTGTACCTAGAGGAACACATATTGCTATGAATTCATGCTCTCTTGTTTACTACCAATAGCACATGGAAAGTCAAGAACTGGAAAGCAGGAGCAGAACCCAGAAAAATTACTTGTTTAAATTACAGTTCCTAAACTTGCTCAACCAACATAATCATAGGCCATGCTGGGTGGGAGATTTTGAGATATGTTCAAAAGACCACTATTTAAAGAGCTTGAGAACTTTTCATCTTCAGTCCAAAATTTCCACAGGTGCAAAATAAAAGAACTGGCACAGTTAACAGCTCATTCCAATTGAACACATTATCATCATCTTTCAGAGCAATTTTACACATCAGCTGACTATATAAGTACACAGGATGGACTACAGTGAAGATCATGCCCTGTGATATGTCCCTGTGATAACCATAGCCACAGTAAGCATAATGTCATCAACAGCAGGGGCCCATGATGTGTTCCAGTGCAAAGCTACATATGCATACAATCCTGACTGTTCTGCAAACTCATCGGTAGACCCACATTTAGCTGTTAGCAGCCCTGGCAGCTGGAACCATACTGGAACCACTGAGGCTAGACCATTGGCCAACACAATATGTTGGTATGTGCTTCTGTTGTTTGCATAGATGGCAGGTGTGCTGTAGAGGTATACCTGTCCTATCTACTGTTTTCATTCATTCTCCAAGATTTCTTCTAGACCCATACTACAAGAGCTAGCATGTCAAGACTACAAAAGGTCCCAAGAGTTCAGGACGACATTAGAACTGGAGTCAACTTCGTGTGATATCCTAAGAAACAGGCCCTGGTGATGTTACAAAGATGATGTTACAAGAGGGAGCCACAGTGACATTGGTAAGCATGATACATTAAGCATCACCCACAGCTGCAAAGTGTAAGTCATTCAAATAAAAAATGCTCAGTGCAAGTAATGAGGAAAAAAATCTATGCACACATCCTTCAAGACATTGCTTTTTATTGTTGTAACCTGGCCAGATTCTTTGTGATTGGGCGGGCTATAAATAAATTATTATTATTATTATTATTATTATTATTATTATTATTATTATTATTCTGAGATTCTTCCCCCTAACCCTTTGAATTGGAGAAGAAGGTCCAGGTCTTGAAATCAGGCAACCCTACCCTTAGTTCTGCAATTCTTCTAGAAAACGAAGATGAGTAAAGAATCTGAGATGACGGTTGCATCCACACTGCAGAAATAATCTCGTTTGGCACCACTTTAATTGCCATGGCCCCATGCTATGGAATTCTGGGAATTTTAGTTGGTTGTGGCACCAGAACAGAAGGGGGAAGAGAAGGAAGACACCTAAAGGAAAGGAGAACAAACATCCCTTTTTTGCTCTCAAAATTTTACAAATGTTGTAGGCCACGCTGAAGCTTGTTGCCCACCATGTCTGACACCCTCTGCAAAGAGTATGGAAAAAAGAAATGGAGAAATCATGATGTTTATTTGTCTATTTATTTGTTTGATTGATTTATATCCCACTTTTCATTCAAAATTCAGACTCAAAGACACTGCCAAGAAGATTTTAAAAATAAAACAGGTTTATTGTAAAAAAAAAAAAAAAAAAGCAAAATATTAGCATTTTTATAGAAAATAACACCACAATTTAACAAATTATAATATTAAAATACAATTTGATTATACATTTTAAAAACCAGCATCCAGCAATTAAAAGCCATTTCCTTGGTTTTCAAATCCCCATTTGTTTCTTGCTTTCAAACTGCTGTTATGAGAAGCAATAGGAGAAAGAGAAGCAAAGGATCAGAGCAAATGACGGGAGATCCTTTCTCAGTACACAGTTATAAGTATGAGTCTATCTATGTTAACTGCAGTGGTTGCATCCTATGGAATCCTGGGATTTGCAGTTTAGGGACAGGTAATTAGAATTCTTAACCAGAGAGCTCTAGTGCCTCACCAAGCTACAAGCCCAATGTCCCACAAGATGTTGCTATGAAAGCTAAAGTGGAATCACAGTGTTGTAACTGTGCAGTGGGAAAGGGCCCTTAGTGTAAGGATTCAACTGTTAAATTTCCAAATAGGGTGCATGTTTCATTATTGTGTTACACCTTTATTATACTATGCACTTCTCCCAGTAGCTCTCCCCGATCTCCCTTATGTACAGCAGAGTGTAATGGCTTGATTATTGTACTAAGACTCACTGTTCATCCAGTGGGTGACCTTGGGCAAGTCACATTTTCTCAGCCTTAAAAGAAGGCAATGGCAAGCCTCCTGAGAATAAATCTGATTGGTGATCATTATGTGATCTGGTTATAAAAAATACCTAGTTGTACGAAATGGGGAAAATAGCTCTTTTTATTTTATTTTTTATTTTTTGTAAACCTTTTTCATTAATCTGATTTTGTCTTACTTGATGAGTGTTTCTTATACTGTTTGGCATCATATGCAATATTCCCAAAGTAACTAATTAACTCGATATTAACTACATGGATGTTTCTACGTTGAAAAAGCAACTGAAACATTGTTGAAAAAACAAATTCAATTCAATCTCCTTGAGAAATGTAACTCTTTAAACACATTTATTTACCCAAAGTTTCCATTTTAAAACTGTGACTTAATGTTATTAATTCCTGAATTCAAAAAGTTCCCCTCTCATGCAGATACAATCAAAACTGAATTTTGCTTTTCCCACACAATAATGTTAATTGAGAGCTAAAAGGATAATTTCCTTCAACCACAAAGCAATTGCACCATGGTGGAACAAACTGTTATCTTAAGTTTTGCAGAGCAATTGTTCAGTAATTCCTGTTTGTGGCTCTTTTCCAGCTTTTTGAAAATAGCACAGACTGCCAACCCTTGAATTTATTATTATTATTATTATTATTATTATTATTATTATTACTTCTTTTTAAAAAAACCAAAAGGTTAATACCAAGAGAAACCAGAAAGTATTTTCTGTCACTCAGTCAGCAGTTCAGCTGTGACATATTCGGCTGTTTCTCTCAGAACTAACTCCAGCTTTCACGAGTCTGACATACAGAAATGTATGGTCTGTTTTAAAACAATGGCCTGGAAAGCTGTAGGCCCAAGGACTGTAAATATGTCAGAGAATAATAATTTGAAGAGGTGTTGCCTTCAGCGGTTGCATTAAATGAAAAGAGAGCTCTGAGGAGGGAAATAATAAAAAAGCTTGATGTTTATGCAAGGTTCCGTGTGTCCAAAGTGATACCTAAAAACTATAACTACAGTATTTTACGGAGACCATGGAAAACCATTTTGTTTTTGGTTTTTTGTGTTTTGTTTTGTTTTGTTTTTGGTTTTTGTGTTGTTGTTGTTGTTTTTTTGTTTTGTTTTTTTGAAGGTCTAGACATCAATGGCATGCCTTGCAGATAGTTGCTCATCTCAAGAGACCAGCAAGAAAAAGTCACAGAAAGAAAAGCTATTCATAGTCATTTCTAAGGGTCAAATGAGATACAACAGACAACCTAATGTGTCAGATTAATCCAAAAGGCCCCTTTTAAAGAAGAAACTCCAGATGATCAGAATCAAAGAAGTGATGGGAATAATCAGCTTTTTTGCACCTGTGTTCTTGCTCCTAATTTTCCCTCTGCTACTTCTTTAATGAATATATTATATAATAATTATTAAAGCAATTTAATATACTCTTGGAAGAATATTGGAGAATCCTTGAACAGGGAAATGTTGGGAAGGAAAACATTGCAACACTCGCCGCCACCTCCTGTTTCTCTCTTGTATGAATGCATACCCAGAGTGTTTTTCTCCTCCTTGTGTAAGCATTTGAAAAAAGAGGAGGGGTGCTATTTTTTAAAAAACTCAGCTTGTCATTCCTACCCCTGTGAATTCTGAAATGCTTTCCAAATCCCATCAGTAGGGTTGCTACCAAGACAGAATTTTACTTGCCAAATTATAATGACAACCTGTTAGCAAGTTGCCAGAACTGGAAAATACAAAGCTAGATATATAGATATATATCTGAGCCATTGAACATATTTGCAATGTCATGGCCCACTGCTGTGAAATGGTATTATATGGAGTGATGGCTACGTTTCTGGTGGCATGCATATGAAGGGTGTGCTTTTGAAAGCTGACACATGCACCCACTCTCAATTGCCTTCTCAATGGCTGCTTTTCAGCATAAAACAAGATGTCAAAGGGGGAAAAAACATACAAAACTTCAGTGTACTTGGCTTGCATTTGTTAACAGCATGCCCTTCCTCCAAGAAATTCATAGCAGTATCCACGCTTCTCCTGTGTTTATCTTTGCAACAACCCTGCAAGGTAGGATGAACCAAGTGACAATGACTGTGAGTTTTAGCTCTTAGTGGGGAGATTTGAACCTGGATCTCCCCAGTCATAGTCATATACACACCCATTATTGTACCAGTTCTTCTCTGTGTTTTCAGAAACAGCTAAGAATGTGTGTTACAGGACCACAGATGTTGCATCAAGAAACAACAGTTATTTATGCCAGAACTATATAGAAAGCACCCACTAAAGCTGCCTCCTCCAGTCCTTTGCATCTAATAACATGTTGCCCCTTCCTGCATAGGCAGAATAACTGTAAGGCAAAGTGCTTTACAATCCCTACAGTTCTCTATATGGAACCCATATTGAATCAAAGTGGTTGCACACAGGCATATGCTTTAATATCTCACTGCTCAATGATTTGCAAATAAAGATATCAACACCCTGCATTCGAAAGCATTATCACCATTGATCTGAATGCTTTTCCCAAAAGTGTTCAGTTTCTGGTCCATTTATTGACTTGATGTCAACATTGCTGGGTGATTAACATGTTATGTATGAACTCAGCCTAACATGGGAAGAGACCAAAAGGAAAATCCTTACAGAATGCTGGACATATGTTCCTTTCAATGCATAGCTGATCTCTCAGGAAAGCTACATCTAGATGCCAGAGAATACAATCCACAATCCCAGGCTCATCTGGTTAAGGTCAGCTAGGTTATGGTACTCCCTCTCTTGAGATATAGTGGGTCTTTGGTATCCATTGGGGTTTGATTCTAGGATCAAGGTGACCAGGTGTCCTCATTTTCCAGGACATGTCCAACATTTCAGCCTTCTGTCCAAGAGGAATTCCAAAATGTCCTCCATTTTGAGCATGACTAAGAAGCATGAATTTATATTTGTGTTTTTACCTTTTCTTTTGTAATGTCCTACATTTTTATTGAATGGCCTATATATTGAGGTGCTTTGTCCTCCTTTGTGGTTATGGTATCTGATCACCTGGTCCAGGATCCCTGTGGTTACCAAAATCTCTGGATGCTCAAATCCTGTTAAATACAATGGTGTAGTAAAATGATGCCCCTTATATAAAATGACAAAATCAAAATCTCTCCAAAATCTCTGGAGAGAGAGAGAGAGAGAGAATATTTTCAAGCCCTGAATGACTGAATCCATGGATAAAGGATTCATGGATATGGAAGGCCAATTGTAGTTGGCTGACCTCCCTCTCTGCTCTCTTTTTGCCAAAAGGGAAAGACCTCTCTATTTAAACAAACCTTCAGCCTTTAACTGGTTGGAGTAGAAGGATGTACAATGAGTGTGTTGTTTCTTAATATGGACTATAGTGTCTCATGTTTTTAATTGTTTTAAATTGGTATCTTAAAGTTTTAACTGGATTTGTTTAATGCTTTTTAAATTTTTTTGTACCACATACTGTTTTTGTTTTTAACTTATATCATAATCTTCTCTGGGTCCCACTTTGGATGGAAGGTGGGGTATAAATTAAATACAGTGGGTCCTTGTTCTCTACTGGGGTTTGGCTCCAGGATCCCCTGTAGATAACAAAATGCATGGATGCTCAAGTCCCATTAAATATAATGGCATAGCAAAATAACGTTCCTTATATTAATATAAAATGGAAAATCAAGGTTTGCTATTTGGAATGTATACTTTTTTTGAATATTTTTAAGTTGTGGATGTTTGAATCCGTGGATCAAAAAATCCATGGATAAGGAGGGCCAGCTGTAACTTACAAGTAATTCCTGGCATTTAATTTAAGCATTAAATGAACAGGGCTGGAATGAAAGGGCAGCCAACTGCAAGTTTGCTGTTGGAGGAAAGGCAGAACATAAATGTAAACAACATAAAACAGGTAGAACCAGAGAGGAAATGCACAGGGGAACTATTGACTACTTTGACAGTGCTGGATGCTGCAGGATATTTTGAATATCCTCTGGCTTTCACTCCAGCAAGCACAGCTAGACACTGTTTAACACAAACTGTTGTGGCAATCGCCATCCCTTTCAAAAGCAGCATCCCATAAAGCAAGATTAGGAAAATTGCAGCAATCCTGCAGTTTCTGAACAATGAGTCCCATCATCCCCACCACTGCCACCTGTTGGCTGGGGCTGATGGAGGTTTGAGTCCAATAATATCTGGAGATTACTTGTTGCCTACAACTGCCCCTTTTTCCGCATGGGGAAAGCAGCAGTTGGAGAAAACACTCAGAAGCCCCCTTGAATTCCTGGATTTCTCTCTGTCCTTTAAATCCATCCTGGCCACTCTTCATGGAGGGCATCAAAGAGCAAGCCTTTCTTTCTCTGCTACTTTGGGCCTCTCCCTTTCAAACCAAAAATGAAAGACAGTACATTTCCAGAGAACAATAGCGAGACCTTGTTTTTAAAAAAAGTGGGAACAGCACCTGTTCAACAGATAAACCAATAAACAACTTTGTTTTTGCTGTGCCTCCAAGTTGATGCAGGCCAGTTTCCTGGAGCCCAAAGGGGAAATATTTATTCTTAGAAGGTTATTGGGATTTAAAAAAAAAAGAAATAATTTTATTTTTGCAAGTGAGTTCAGAGATGATGAAGGAGGTGATCTTCCTTCCTCCTTTTGTGCTTCTTCGGGACGCATCTTTAAAAGCTTTCAACAGCTTTGTTTTCATCCTAGTCCAACCTCCCCCCCCCCCACCCCCAGCTTCTGCCATTCTTGTCTGGGAAGGAGGCTCTGCCTTTGACTTCCTATCTCAGAACATCGCAAGCTCTCTTGGTCATTTCAAACGGCTTTTTCAAAAGCTTCTTGAGCTATTGAAATAGAATGAACAGAGATGGAGCCAAAGGAACTCTTCTCCCCCCCCCTTCCCTCCTTTGCCAAACGTTCAATCATCGCTAATTCATTTTGTTCTTGCTGGAGCAGGTTAATTATGATGTCTGTTTCAAGTTTATTTATCTTTGCTCAATGCTTGTTTATTGATCAAGTTGGGGGCCTTCTGGAGGAGTTATTTTGCTCCAATAAGGTGCTTTCAAGTGATTGAAGTGGTGGGGGCAGTTAAAGAGATGGGCCAGGAGCATAGGAAACAATAAAAGTTTAGTAGAGAAATGTGCAGGAGATATTGATGCCACACAGCCCATACTGGGCAGTGGAAGAAATATGTCCATTGATATTAACAAGACTAGTTCATAAATTAACTGAGAACTGAGACTCAAGGCAAAGCAGCCATACAGGCTGGCTTGTCTGGGACATTGCCAAAATTTACTACCAAATGCATCTGAGGAAGTACCGTAGACTGAAGTCTACGAAAGCTCATGCTGCCAATTTCTTTCTGTTAAGGGCCTGTACAGACTGCCAGAAATAATCCACCTTGAGGCCACTTTAACTGCCTTGGCTCAATGCTAGGGAATCATGGGAACTGTAGTTTATTGTGGCACCAGAGCTCTCTGACAGAGAAGGCTCAATGTCTCAGAAAAAAATACAGTTCCCATGATTCCCTAGCACTGAGGCAGGGCAGTTAAAGTGGTCTCAAGCTGGATTATTTCTGGCAGTCGATACTACAAGATCTCTCTACACACTGATTCTACAGACTAACACAGCTAAATCTTTGAATTCTACCTTGTCACTGTACATGACAATTCTTTGCCTGGTCATTTAAGCCTCTGTCCAGATCTTGTAAACCCAAAGAGTGATCCCTCATGATAACAGACAGATAAGTTGCAATTGCTACTGGTTCATAAAGAGCAGTGATTCTTGAGTGTGGTGACCAGATAAACCATTGTTGTTGTGTGCCTTCAAGTTGTCCCTGACTTATGACAACCCTAAGGACACGATTTTCTTGGCAAGATTTGTTCAGAAAGAGTATTGCCTTTGTCTTTGCCTTTGGGGCTGAGAAAATGCTGACCTTTCCATAGCAAAATGGGGATTTGAACCCTTGTTTCCGGAGCCATAGTCCAATGCTCAAACCACTACACCATGCTGACCTTTCAACATTTCACATATGAAAACTTGGACATGTGTGGCCAAGCAACATCATATAGTCTGGTCAAGATGGTGAATACTATTAATGAGGAAGAACAAACAAGCTAGAAGAGGTCACAGCAGTTTGATATTGCCTAGTATGTCTCCAGTGAAGGGCAAGATTCTGGGCGTTTTCACACGGAGCTTTAGGAGGACGCAATCCTACCTACCTCCGGCCCCAGTCCTTTTTGTACTGTCCTTTTCCAGTGTGTTCACACTCACGTCGCAGCAAACCCCGCCCCTTCCGGTGCCATCCCTGCGTCAGTCCAGCTCCTTGCTCCATGTGTTCACACTCACGTCGCAGCAAGTCCGGCCTCACTCTGGCCGATCCAGCGCTAACTCCGAACATCCTCTGGCATCAGCCCCAGCAAGGTAATTCCTTTTTTAAAAAGGAATTAAGTTGCCGCCGCCGGAGCCATTCCGGAATGAGCGGCACGGTCGGCTCCAGGCGGCTTAGTGGGTCTAGTGTGAAAACGTCCTCTGCCTCATCCTCTCATTTCTGTTGAGTCACTTGAGTACAAACTACTTTTGCACTTTGAACTCAGCTTGCAATTAACTGAAGCAAGCTAAGGACAAAGGAGAAAAGTGAACACAGGAGAGAGACACTGGAACATTTTTAAAGTAACTGAAAAATTAATACAATGGAAGATTAATCTGGACTGCCTCTTCTCTTGAAGAGTATAGATAAGGGTTATGAAGTCACCCCAAGGATGCCATGAAATTGAGCATGGGTGGGTGGAATTAGCAATTGAGCATGGGTAAGAATGCATGAGCATGGATAGTACTTGAATGAGAAATCACTAGGGTAGTGATGGCAAATCTTTTAGGAACCAAGTGCCCAAACTAAAAGGTCTTCCAACCCCAGGTGTTACCCAGTGCCAGTGGCAGAACTTTCGCCCTCCAGAGACAGGACTTCCAGGGCAGAACTTCTTCCCCTCACCCTCCCAGACCTTCAGCTGCCTCTCCAAAGACAGCTGAAGGCCCGGGGGGGGGGGGTGAGGGAGAAGAAGAGAAAAGGCATGTGCGTACCTGTGTTCCTCCTCCTCCTCCTAGATCATCCCCAGCTTTCAGCTGCCTCTGAAGAGGCAGCAGGAGGCTGGGGAGGGTCAGGAAGGAGGAGGAAGAGGCACTCCTCCCCGCCCTCAAAGTGCCAGGGGAGATGGCATTGTGTGCCATCTCTGGCACATGTGCCATAGGTTTACCATCACAGCACTAGGGAATGCCATGGATCTTCGTCTAGGGCTAGAAAAGGAACCTGCCTGAAACTGGAAAGCTGGTGCCAGTCACAGTTGACAATATTGGGCAAAAGGTATGATTTCTGCCTTTTTGCTGCTTCCTGTGTTCCCATATGGGGATGAAATGAGGCTGAAACCCTGGAAAGCCATTGCCTGCTCATGCAAATACTGGGATAGCTGAACCAAGCTAGATAGATACTAGGATAGCTGAACCAAGCTAGACAGACTAATGTTATAAGGTATAGGGTGTGTTCCCCAAAATGCTTTCCTCCAACATTATCATTGTTGCTGCCTCCGAAAAATGCAGCCATGTCAAATCAGACCTGAACTCTCAAATCCATTTGCAAAGACTCTGCTGTGTACTAAATTCTCAAATCTGTTTGCAAAGATTATGTTATGTATTCAGGATTAGATGACATGTACAGTATCAATTTTACTTATCATCAGTACCCATTCCTAGTGTTAAATCTGGAAACTTAGCCCCAGTCAAATGTTCAACACTATCTGCCCCAATCACCTACAGGGGAGGTAAAAAGAAGAACTAAATCCAGTCTTACTGCCATAACCCATTCTAGGATGGGGTAAGCTCTGTAGTCCTATCACATACATGGTAAATAATGCGGGGAGGGAAGATAAGAGAGTTTGCTTGATAGAATGGACTGTGTCCCATTGAATTTTAAGTAAGAGATCTAACCTATTTGAAAATATTACCCTGCAAGTAGAAATCTAATGCATTAAAGGTGAGATAGGTTAGAACATTTCTCCTTGATGTACTAGTTTTCTACTTGCAAGAAATATGGTTGTCATGAAAGACATTACAAAAAAAGGTTAGGGGCCATTTGCAGTTTGTCCTCATACAACATAAGGATGCCATCATCTTATTCTGCTATCAAGACCAGATCCTTCCACATATATTACATGAGCACATGAGCAAGGTGAGTAAATGGACTACATACTCCTTATCACCATGTAGTAATTATAATGTCTGAAAGGGCAAGGTCTCCAACTGCATGGATAAAACCTTCTTTCAGACCTTGTAGTGGAAACGAGCCATATATGAACCTCCTCCTCAGCCATACATATAATGTCTAAAGGGGCTGTGGTCATCACCAATAGTGGGGCCTATCTGACCAGCAGGCTGAACTGACTCTACCATTAGGCAGTGAGGTAGGGGGGTTGCAGACTGCCAGAAATAGTGCAAATTGAATCCACTTTTAGGGTTAGGGTTAGTGCTAGGGAATCATGGGAATTTTTTTTTCCTGAGACATTGAGCCTTCTCTGTCAGAGAGCTCTGGTGCCACAATAAAATACAGTCCCCATGATTCCCTAACCCTAACCCTAAAAGTGGACTCAATTTGCACTATTTCTGGCAGTCTGCAACCCCTTGTAGTTGCCTAAAGCAACAAACATGGAGTGGCAGCATATTATGAGTTAATTCATCAGTGTCTATGGAATTTCTATTGCCAGAGATGGGGACAGGTGCTTGTGAGATTTTCTACCTCATGTGTCAAAATATGAGCCAGCATGGTGCAATGGTTTGAGCCTTGGACTCTCAAGACCAGCGTTTGAATCCCCACTCAACCACAGAAGCTCACTAGTGACCTTTAGCAAATCACACTCTCTCAGCCTCAGAGGGAACCCCCCCCCTCCCCCATAAATCTTGCCAAGTAAACATTGTGTTTGCTTATTCTTAGGGTTGCCATAAATCAGGAAAGACTTGAAGGTACACAACCACAATGCCAAAACAACATGTCAGTTTACTGTAAGATCTGTTCTACAGTGGAATAGACTGCCTTGGAGTATGGTGGGCTCTCCATCTTTGAAGGTCTTTAAACAGAAGTTGAATGGGCATCTTTCAGGGATGCTTTAGTTGTGTATATCTGAATGGCAGGGGGTTGATGGACCTTATGGTACCTTCCAACTCTATAATTCTATGAAATGAAGTCAGGCCACATGCAGCCAAAAACACATTCAAGCCTCACCATTTCCTGCATGCAGATTCCTCTCCCGAACACATGCTCTAACCACTAGAGAGTCCTTCCTACCCCTCTTATCAGCCAGCCTCATAGATTGAATGCTATCAATTGACAGGTTTAAAGCGGAAGGAATTGTATAAATTAAAGGAAGTCAGCAGCAAATATATCGAGAAGCTGGAATTTATATACATGCTAGATATGAGAGCACATAGTTATTACCCACTTAAGGCGATGTCACCGATGAATGATAAGCCCAACCTATCCCTGAAGGCACTTTTCATTATCGCTAGCATAGGAATATGGAGAGCATGTGTATCAGGCAGGGCCGCTCATTTCCATAGTTCTCCATCAGGTTTGCATTTCAGTTTATAACATAAAAAATTACTCTTGGGACATTTTTCACTCAGTCTTGAATCTTCTCTCTCCTTCTCATACTAACACATACACAGTGGGACTGGGGAAAGGGTAGGCAACAGCCAGGAAGATCAATGAGCTGCTAGGAAGGATCATAGCCAGAAACTGGGAAAGTTACATTTTTAGAGGACAGCCCACAGAATCCAGCATGGCCATCGGGTTCTGGGAATTGTCTTCTAAAAAAAGAAAATTTTCCAAACATGGATCTAGGTCAGTGCTAGAGGACATGTTACCTATGTGGAAGGTAACATCTTTACTCCCTGGCATCTTCACTCAAAAGGGTGAGATAGCAAATGGCAATCCAAAGTCAAGGTGCATAGTACCCAAGGCCACACGTTATTCTGGTACATACAGTGGACTCCATGTAAGACAGAATATAGTGGGACTAATAATTCAACTTTCACCTTTTGTATTTTGGGGCAAAGCCAAGATATTTTGCTTCTTGAACCAAACAACAAGGCAGCATCCCTCCCACTCCATCTTACAAATGCCAACTGTTGAACCTTTCTTCACTACTGCAGTTATATTCCTGTTCACTGAGGTTTGAAAGGTTTGTCCTAGATAGAAGTATGAGTAGAAAGTGTTTAAGGAAAAGAGACAGCAAAATGAAGTTGGCTGTGAATATGGCAAGAAACCTTCAATAAAGATTCCCTGATAAATATGAGAATTGCTTTCTTCCAGAGGAAAGGGCAGAAAGAAAATCTGACAATCAGGTAGCAGCATCTACTACATCTTAGGAGACATTGAGAGGGCACCTGTATTTCCCAGACCTCAGGGCCTGACCCCTGTCCTCCAGTCATCATGATATGGGGCAGGAATCATGAAATGGGAGCACTGCCTTGAAAAGTGTGTGTATCTATTTTTCTTATTTACTAGACTTAGTGATTGTTTAATTTGAATGGCATACTCTGTGCAGCTTAGTGGTATCAAGCTTAATGAAGTCACCAGGAGCTATCCCTTGGAACATCACACATCATCACTAGAGCCCACCCTGTGGCATCCCAAAGGGTCATCACTAGGTCTCAGGCATGGGGTTGTAAATCTCAGGTTCTAGGACAGTCCTGGCCTGGCAACGCAGCTCTCTCCCCCAACATCATACTGCTGCCTCCCAGTTTTGGCCACCTAAGATGACTGCATCACTTTGTCTCTTGTTAGGGCCAGCCCTGTCCACTCCTAGTTACATGGGCAAGCATCAACACTTAAGGCCGAGTGAGCAACTGTTGAGGGTCTAGTGATTGTACCTGCCTGTTTTCACACCCTAGATCTCAGTAGGCCAAGCCTTTCCGGGGGTGGGGGGGAACAGAAGTGAGGAGAAAGTAATTACCAAAGATTTTTGGAAGAAAAAGGCTATTTCATTCATAATGCAAGCCAAGGATTATAGAGACAGTAGAAACTTTCAATGACCAATCACTTATTTCTGAGAGTTTGTTGTTTGTGTGCCTTCAAATCATTTCCAACTCATGGCCATCCTATCTATCGTGGGGTTTTCTTGGTAAGATTTGTGTAAGAGTGTGCTTTGCCATTTTGTTCCTCTGAGACTGCAGGGCTATACAGACAGCCCCTAAGGGCCGGCATCCCACCACCCCTTTCTTTGCTGGATTGGGGCTGCAGCAACCGCACACCACAGCCCTGATACAGCACTTTGCGGCTCCAAAAAAAAAAAAAAATCCTGGAAAATGCCACTCCTTTTTGGAGTGGCAAAAAGCTGCCCTTGCTGCTGCAGCAGCAGCTTTTCCACATTCCATTGGTTCAGCATATCTGAACGTGCACCAAGGGATCACCTTGATGCTGCCCGCTGTGCGGTGGGGCACATGGCATGACAGCAGCATCGAGGCAGAGTCAGGGTGGCCAACATGCGGTGTCCACGCCCCAAATCCACCCCCAGGCCAGCCCTTTTGGCCAGTCTGTATTCCCCCTGAGACAGTGCAACTTGCTCAAGATCATCCAGCAGATTTCCATGGTTGAGCCTGCTCTCCCAAAGTTCTAGTTCAACACTCAAACTACTACACCAATTTTGAGGTTATTTTTCCCTAGTATGAGGAGATCCAGGGGTCTTTGTGCTAATCCATTGGCTCTAATAGGCCCCATATGGTCTGTGGGCTACACAATTCCTACTGTTCCTTAAGGGGATCATTCAGACTTGGGAGGTTGCCAGTTATTGATGTCTGACATATATCCTTTCCTGAATCCTGCTGGCTGATCCCAACTAGAGTAGTTCCACAGAAACCACTGTTGAATGGTGAAACAACACCTACATAAATCCCATTGATTTAAGGGTCTGGGTTCACTCTAATTGGGAGAAGCCAACAGGCTTCAGGCTTCTGTCCAATCATTTCATTTCCCTTTATGATCCTTGCCTTCACTACTCTGTCTAGCCATACTTTTCAATCCAATGACTTTTATTGACCAAGGCCACTTAATTATTGTCAATACACAACAACATCATGAACTTCAGCCCCAGCTGAATACATCTGATCCCACTTTCCCTGATGACCTTTAATGGACATTACCTCTAAGTCATTTCAGTCACTTCACTCTGGAGCTGACAGGCACCCAGGTCACTCAAGATGAAGGTGTTGAGACGCTAATCTACTATGTTAATCTGCCCATTGTTTTAATACCGTTGCTCAATCAGTGTTGATAACTGGGCAAAGAGCCAGCTTTCCATCTCTTGGGTCTGAAAACTTCTTTGCTTGGCAATAAATCACAATGGAAGGTTCTGAATAGCTCCCCTTAGCATAATTGCTGCCTCGGACAGCTCAATATACTTGGCTTTGATGTACAGACAAGGAGAGGAATTTAGGAATTCAGTTCCAGACACTGGGAGGCCAAGCACTCCCTGTGTTCTCCCAGCTTGAAGGGCCCATCTCTGAACTACATTTAATTAGAGAAAGTAGAAAACAACTTCAGATTCACCAAGGAAACACTCTGACAAGTGCATTGCTTTTCTTGAACGAAGCTCAGTTTGTGGGCATGCCACATCTTCTTCATCTCTTTTCTACAGTGGTCAGTAACTTCCTTTTTTAAAAAAACATAATATATAATTCACATTTACTAATGGAAATAGAATGAGCCAAAAGCAGGAAAATTCTACATTCAAATTCTGTATGCCCCTTTGAAACATCCTATGGGTTTTAAGCCTGGTTGTCATATTAATGCAAGCAAAATGATTTTTATGTTCATAATGATGCTGTCTGTGCAAAAGAAGAGCCTATATATTTTAAGAGTCCATATGCCAATATTTGTAAAAGCAGTCACTTTTCTGATACTGTGTCATGATTTTGTTGATCAATTAACTTTGGAACTCACACCTACATGTGATTCATCAATGCACACACCTACACATCTCAGATAACCCCAGTCATTGGGGCCAATGGCTTTGAGAATCTGGGTAGTGCAGTCAAAAAAGGTAACTTATCCAAGATGAGGGTATTGTAGGGCTACTGTTTTTAACAAATACAAGCCCTGAGTTGCAGGTTCTTATAATCCTGGCCATTTACTGTTGCTGTGATACTATTGTATTATTAATATTGTGCTCCCTAATGAGTCAATCAGTGAAAGTACTGGTGCTAATTAGCTAAAGAGGATCTTATTTAAGATCTACTGTTTCCTGTGTGATTGATTATTAGATTATTTGAGTTGCATAATCAGTCAGTTAAGCCCCCATTTCAGTTCTACTAATCAAATTAGTAATTGTCCACAGGAACGTAAGAGCTCAGCTGAAGGTCTGGCTCAGGGATACTCATACAAGCCCAGAAAACCCAGGGATCACACTCTCCACACCATCTGGGCCCATGTCTTCCATGTCTGGTCCTCCACTCCCAGCTATTTTCATTTTCTTCAGGGTGTGGGGAAGTGGAATAACATCCAGGGGCACACCTGCTTTAACCATGAATTACACGTTCTTTCAGAGGTTTCCAGGGAAACAAGTCTGTCATTAAAAATACTTTTTTGTGATGTGGAGAAGGCCTCCAGAGGTTTGGAGGGTGTTTTGAGGGCTACCCAAAATACCTGTAGGCCCAGTGATGGCTGGTAACTGCTGGTTCTCATGCCAGTGGGGCAATGAATCTATTCCAGGTTTTAATGTGCACTTCAAAAGAACTACCCAATGTTCCAAACCTAGTTTAGGGGTAGAGGTCAGCATCATGGATAGCTGCTTTAACCATCAGACTAATACCCACAGTATATTCACCATCCCACTGGCACAGAAACCACCAGCCACCAATGTTCTGGTCTCACTAGTCCAGCATCTTGCTGCCCACAATGGCCAACCAGATGTCCCCAGTATTATTATTAATAATATTAATATATACTTATATAGTGCGGTAAGTTTTACACAACATTTTACAGAATCATCAGAACAATGTAAAACCTGTCGAAGGCATACAATCTAAAAGTCAACAATAAAAATATACAGTAAATAGGCAATTTATCCCTATAAAATACAATTTTAAAACTATAAAAGTATAGACAATGCACTATTAGTCTGGGTTATCAAAAATATCAATTTAATATTTTTTGAATGTCTGAAATGCAAATCCACTGTCTGAAATGCAAACCCACAAACAGAACATGAAGTTGGCCATGCCTTCCTATGCTTGATCATCAACAACCAGTATTCAGTGATGTACTGGCTGTGAAAACAGAGGCTCTGAAGTGTAGTATAGTAGGAGTATAGACTGAGACTCCTGAGAGCCAGGTTCAAGACCCCACCAAGGCATAAATTCAGTGGGTGAATTTAAACCACTTGTGATACACACTTTGGTTACATCCTGTTTAGATTATGGTGTAGTGTTTGTGCACTGAACTATCACTCTGGAGACCAGGGCTCGATTCCTAGCTCAGCCATGAAACCCCTGGGTGACCTTAGGCAAGTCACATGCTCTCAGCCTCAGGGGAAGGCTATGGCAATCCTCTTCTGAACAAATCTTGCCAAGAAAACCCTATCATAGGTTCCTCTAAGGGTCGCCATAATTCAGGAATGACTTGAAGACACACAACAACAACTATGTGCTCTACATGGAACTGCCCTCAAAAAGTGCTCAGAAAAAGTCTGTTAGTCCAAAGAGCTGCAGCCAGATTGTTAACTAGGGCTGGCTACAGGGTGCACACAACTTCTTTGTTGCAACAACTCCACTGGTTGCTGGTCCGTTTCTGGGCACAATTCAGAGTGCAGTTTTTGACCAATAAAGCCCTAGATGGCTTGGATCCAGGCTATTTGAAGGGCTGTATCTCCCTTTATGAAACCATTAGAGCTCTATGATCATCCAGAGAGGACCATCTCTCTGTCCCATCACCCTCTCAGGCTTGTTGGGGTGAACAAAGGAGAGGGCCTTCTCAGTGGCTGCTCCCAGACATTGGGACTCCCTCCCTAGAGAGGCCAGGATGGCCCCATCCCTGCTCTTCTTTTGTCAGCAGGCCAAAACATTTTTGTGCCATCAGGCTTTTTTCAAACTGACAAAGGCTGGGTTTTTAAATGCTGTGCAATTCAGATTTTAAGGCTTGTATGTAGTTTTTAAAATACTTTTTACTCTTTTAATGTTTAAAGTTTTTAACTTTATACACTGTTTACTTTTTTAAGCATTATATTTGTATGTTTTTAACGTTGTTGTATTGTTTTTAATTTGTATTGTTTTTAATTTGTTGTTGGCCACCTTGATTCCCTATATCAGGAGAAAGGTGGGAAATAAATGAATAAAATAAATAGTTCTCCTTCATCCTGGCTTATCTTAGTTATGCAGATCTTGTATAGAGATGGCGGGCCACATATGTCATGTGGGCTCATTGAACAAACAAATATATAAATAAAATCTTTAATAGCCACTGCTAGAGCTATCCTCCATAAACTTGCCTTGTCCCTTCTATAGTTTTCTTTAGCTGCCGCTTGTAACAGCAAATTCCATACATTAATGACATACTACATAAAGAAGCACTTTCTTGTCTAATTCTAGAGTAGTTGCAAGGCATAAAATCCTGAAAAAGATATGGTGCTCAACTCCCACTTAAATAAATGGGAGATAACATGTTCAATGCTGTCAGCCTGCACTCACTTTCCTGGAAGTATGTCCAATTGACTTTAAGGGCTTGGATTGCACTGCAAGTCCCATAAGGCATAAGCAGTATGCCTAGCTTTCACTGGATAGTGCACAATAGTTGCAGCTATCACTTTGCTGGCCAAAGAGAGGAAAGACAAAGAAACATCCTTGTCTTGTTCCAGTTGTTGTTTGTGGCAAAATGCATTCTTAAAATTGCTGATGCTACTGAGTGCTTCACCCACCTTTTAAAAGGTCTGATCAATTAACCCTTTTACGTTTATCTTGCCAAGAGTTACGGCAGTAAAAACAGAGCCAGAGAAAGTAAGAAGCCCAACCTTTTAAACCACACTAATGTATTCTTGTAAAGCGATTCACTTGGCAGCTTAAAGAGAGCAGGTTGAGTCTGTGGATATAAAATACAAGGCCAGCTTGTAAGAGGAAGAGCTGGAGTTAAAGAGGATTTTGAAACCATGAATGCATTGCCCACAACCACAATTTAAATAAATGGACTGATTTTGTCCAAAATGCAATGTAAAGTTGGGATGGCAGGATGTCATGAAATTGCCAACTGTCCAAAAAAGCAACCCACACACTGATTAGACAATTTCTTTTCTGCATCCTATCATTTGTTTTATTTACTGATTTTATTCTGTTTTAAATTATCTGGAAAATGTTTCAGAAAATGTATTTTTATTTTTAAAAATGCTTCCAGAGATGCTACCACACACTGGCTGAGAATAACACCACACATTAAAAAGAATATGGAGCTGCACATAATGTAGAGTTCCACTCCAGAATCTGAAATGTCACTTATAAGACGAATGACTCTAATGGCATACCAGCACTCAGTTCTGAATGGCTTTAGCATGTCATTAGATTCATTCTTCTTAAAAATAATGTTCCAAGCACTGTGTCCCTACCACTTCTATAATATCTAGTTCAATATACCCAGGTCTTGCAGTAAGTAGACAGGAAAAAGTTTTCATCCCATAAAGCTGACTGGTGGAAAACTCAGGACAGATCTATAGAAGTACTTCAACTGTGGAATTCACTGCCATGAAATGGACCTCAACTTAGGTGGCTTTAAAAGGGGAAAATCACAGAGAAAAGAGAATGCTGATTCTAGGGTTTCCCTCCTCCTTCTGCTGAGTGGGATGAAACCTATAGAGGTCATCTATCTGAGCTGCCACCACCCACTCATTTAACACACACACTTCACTAGTAACTCAGTGGAAGGTTACTGGAGGAACTTGTCTTTTGCTTTCCACTTTCCACCCTGCAGAGACTTTCCTTCCCCCCCCCCCCCCAAAGCCCTATGGAGGATGAGACCAAGCAGGCCTGTAAAAGAGAGGAAGTCTATAAAAGAAGCTTTATTCTAAACAGTAATCTACATTAGCAAAAGGGTGTCTCTTATATGATGGCTACTGTGTTTGTATAAAACCTCCAGCATGAAATGGGATAAGCCTCTCGATAGCACAATGGTGTAGTAGTTGAAATGCTGGACTATGGCTCTGGAGACCAGAGTTCAATTCCCAGTCAGCCATGAAGCCTACTTGGGCACATCACATGCTCTCAACCTCAGAGGAAGGCAATGGCAATCCTCCTCTGAACAAATCTTGCCATAAAAACCCCATGATAGGTTTCCCTTTGGGTCACCATGCTGGATGGGTATGATGAGAGCTGAAGCCAAAATCATCTAGCAAGCACCAGGTTCAGGAAAGCTTAGTTACAGAATTATGAAAATGGCATATCCATACTTTATGTAGCTCTTCAACCTTCTCTGTAACCACAGAGGCAAATAAAGGCACTGTCCAGGGTGTCAAATTCATAATGTTTTCCTGAGCTAAGGCAATGTCTTGAAGAGTGTAATCATCTGCACTTTGGGAGGGAAATGCCTCTAGACAGCATGGCCAGGTGATGTTGTCTGCATTCCAAGGGACTCAGTCAAAAGCCTTCTTATCTTCCAGGGTTAGAAATACTGACATACAGCTATAAAGAGGGGAAAGAAGAAAAGACATGGCATATGGGCCAGTCACTGCGATGAGCCAAGATCTGCTTGAGATGGGGCTGAAAACAAATCCCCTGCCAAAGGACGTTTTCACACTGGCCTTTTTGAGGAGGCAATCCTACCTCCGTCCGGCCTCACTCCGGCTCCATTTCCGCATAGTTCACACACGCACGGCGGCAAACCCCGTCCCTTCCGGTGCCATCCCTGCGTCCATCCGTCTTTTCGCTCCGTGTGTTCAAACGCACGGAGCCCTAAGTCCGGCGTCACTCCGGCCGAACCAACGATAACTCCGGCTGAAGCGGCGGAAAGGTAATTCCGGCTGTCCAACAGGAATTAGCCTTTCGGCGGCGGAGCCATTCCGGAATCGGCGGCACGACCCGTCCTGGAATGGCTCCACCCGGCTTTAGGAGGACAGTATGAAAACGTCCAAAGTGAGGTGCATCCAGACTGATTAAGAAGACCAGAAAGTCCCAGGCTGTGTTCCTGTTCTTTCCAATTTTATTTTGGAGATTCATACGTAGATGGCCATGTGTCCTCTGTTTAAAAGCATCTTCTAACTGAAGGGCTATCCAGTCAAATGTAATTTCAAGATTTAAAAAAGCAAAAGAAAGGTGATGAAGTGCTTGCCTTGAAGTTGCCCATCAGCAGTTAGTACCTCAAAAGGAGATTGGGCAAGCCAGGGCTGGATCTACCTTGCATCTGTTCTATACAGTTATATCCATTTCATGCCATTTTAACTCTCATGGCAAGAGCCTATGGGATCCTGAGATTTATAATCTGGTGAGGTTCTAAACCTCCCCAGATCTATAGCACTAGAGTTCTTTAACAGAAAAATCTTAAGTATTTCAGTACAAATATGTACCTTAAGAACAAATCTCAGGATTCCACAAACTGCAGACATTAGAGTTAAAATGGTCCCAAACTGCTATAACCATGTAGTGCAGTTACACCTCAGGATATACAAAGACTCTATGGACCTTATCACACGGGGTCTAAAGCAGTCCCATCCCCGTCCCATTGCGCTTCTAGCAGCATCATCCCAGTATCATTCCGGTCGCGGGAAATGTAATTCCCATTTAGACCAGGAATTCAAAAGAACGGGGATGATGCCGGATAATGCAGCATGATGCCGCATTGGGACGGGGATGCGACGGGGATGCGACGGGGTTTCTCTGAGACATCGTTTGATCACCCGGGGAAAGGAAGTGCGATGGGATGGGGATGCGACTGGGGTGCGACAAGGATGGGCGGGGTTTCTCTGCGACGTCGTTTGATCACCCGGGGAAAGGAAGCGCGATGGGACAGGGATGCCACGGGGATGGGACTGCTTCAGACCCCCGTGTGATAAGGTCCTATGTGAAGTTTTAAAAGCTCCATGGCATTGTAAAGATCCCGTGTGTATTATTCTCACAGAAATTATTTTATGTGCATTTTGTTTTTTCGAGGTGACTCAAACCCTGAGGCCCTAAAGCAAGGGTGTAAACCATGCACAACACTCCAGATTTTTTTTGACTGCAAATCCCAGCAGCCTTAGCCAAAATATCCAATGATGAGGAATGAAATTCAGCAACATGTAGACCAAATTTCAAGAATGGTTTTCTTGAATATAGTTGATGTCTGCAGATTGGGGCTTCAGAACCCACAGAAAAGGGTCTCAGTGGTTACTAGCAATAGCTTTCTTAGGTCCAAAACACATTGCAGAAATAATCCATTTTGAGACAACTTTAACTGCCCTGGTTCAGTGCTAAGGAATCCTGGGAACTGTAGTTTATTGTGGCACCAGAGCTCTCTGACAGAGAAGGCTAAATGTCTCACAAACCTAGTTCCCAGAATTCCCTAGCATGGAGCCAGGGCAGTTAAAGTGATCTCAAAATGGATTATTTCTCCAGTGTGTTTTGGACTGTACTTTGGTATAAATCCAACATAGGTACATACTCACCTGGCATCAGTCTTCCTAACTATATATTTCTCTTTAAATTACAGGGATTATATCTAGGATCTATGTTCCATGGATGGAAGAGGTCAACTCACCGAAAGTGATTCCCTGTGATTTTGGGGCATCCCCTTCACCTTATTCAGCAGAGGGTCTCCTAAAGAGCTGCTATGGGGAGAAGTTAGGGTCCACTTCCACCAGTCCAGTTGCATGTGCCTAACCCAACCTCTAATTTGCATACATACTAATACATTAGCATATGCATAGTAGTTTACACTGATTTGCATCCTACATTTTTTGGCATTTCTGGCCAAGACAAATATTTTTGCATCCCTGCTATATTGTAAGAATTCAAATTTCTAATGCATCTGTATATTTGCTGAGGTTCACACTGTATTGCTGCATATAGCAGCATACAGTAGTTGAAGGCCCAAATTGATCAAGTGTCAAGACCCTGTACATATCTAAATCTGAGCATGCCTTCAGTTAATGAACTGGGCAAGGACTTACCTTCTTATGTAATATTAACAGAGGAGAAACTAATGGCCTCTTTTTAATGATTGGTAATGTAAGCCTCTCTTAAACAAGCGTATTAGCAAATGAGAAGAGGGAGGGAGAGAAGGCCCATAAATTAATTTAGCTTTATAAGAGACAGCATTAGAGGAGCACACCATTTGCAATGTAAATTTTAAATGACAGCCACTAGCAGGATGGAGGTCAAGTGGCATGTTTTCAGCATATACACACTGCCTGTTTAGCAAGTTGAGATCACATGTTAAATTCCGAGCTGCAGACAAATACGTCAAGGGCAGAAGAAGGAAGGGAAAAAGCAAAGATCACACCAGGTCACCTCAGAAGACGTACCAATCCTGTTTATACAGGACCCGACTAGTAACAGCTGATGCCAAGACTTTGTACATAAAAAAATTATTAACACACAATGACCAAGACCTTACATTGGTACTACATATTATAAATAATGGTAGAGTTATGTTCCACTTCCATTATGCAACCCCTGTACCAGACAGCATTGCAGCACAACAAATCCAATGTGCACAGCTGCCATCACCCAGCACAATGCTCATTTGCACACTGTTCTCTGAATGTCAATGTGCAACCATGGTATGTACAATGATTCGACATGCTGAACTCTGCCTCCAATGCCATCAGCAGGATGCAACTATTGCACCTTATCCACCCTGCATGCATAACACAATTTATGCCTCTGTATATCACTAACAGCATGTTGGGTAATGTGAAAAATCATAATAAAAATATATTATAACCCAACTTTTTAAAAAGGGGGTGGAATCATAGATCTGCATTCTTCATCTCTCTCTCTCTCTCTCTCCCTACCTCCACTCTCCTTCCTTTTTCACCACAATCTCTCTCTCTCTCTCTCTCTCTCTCTCTCTGATAACCCCTTCTCCCTCCTTACACTTTCTGGCACCCCAAGACATACTTTCCAACCATCCTGCCCTAGCTGGGACAGTACCAACTAAATCTTTGCTGTCCAACGTTTTCAGTTGCTTTTGAAATGTCCCAGTTTCTCTCTCCTCCTCCCACATTCACCCTTTGTCCTCAGATAACTTCAGTTGCTGCAAACTGAGTTTGATGTGCAGGAACAGTTTGTACTAAATTAAGTCAGCAGAGACAGGCAAGGAGGCAACAGAATCTTGTCCTTCCTTGTAGGGTTAGGCAAAAGCAAATTGCTACAGTCTCTCCTAGCCTATGTGTTCTTCTTCAATGGTCCAAAACACACTGCAGAAATAATCCAGTTTGAGACCGCTTTAACTGCCCTGACTCAGTGCGAGGGAATCCTGGGAACTGTAGTTTATTGCAGCATCAGAATTCTCTGTCAGAGAAGATTAAATGTCTCACAAAACTACAGTTCCCAGAGTTCCGTAGCATGGATCTAGGGCAATTAAAGCAGTCTCAAACTGGATTATTTCTGCAGTGCATATCTGGACCATTAAACACGTTTGTCATCTTGAACATACTCTGATATTGTTTGGCCACAAGTGGCCTGCTTTTCCTCTGTGAAACATTGCAGGGCATGCTGTCAGGACAGTAGAAGAACTATCTCATAGGAACCTGCCTGCAATTTGCCATCATCATTAGATGGTCCTCCCATCTTCCGTATCTCCTACACCAGGGACCGGCAACCTACAGCAACCTACTCCTGCCGCTGCCGCCACCCCCGCTGCCGCCCGCCACCACCACGTGTTTTCCCAGCCGTGTGGCCGCGCATGCTGCAGCCGCCATTTTGATTTTCAAAATGGCGGCCGAGTACTCCTGCGCATGGTCACAGCGGCTGCACCTGCGCGCACTGCGGCGGCGGCGGCAGCGCGCGGGGGGTCATGTGTGGCGGCGGAGGGTGCGCGCGCGTGCATGAGCGCGCGTGCCGCCATTCCCCCCCCCTCGGCCCAGCGGAGACCTGGACTTCGGGGGACCGGCCCAGGTCTCCAAAAGGTTGCCTACCCCTGTCCTACACTGATGTAAAGAGTCAGGTCAATGGGTACATGAGACAGGACTTTTTGCATAGCACTCTCTCAGTTATTATTAAATTTAGTACCTTCTTAACCAAATCTTTTTCCCAATATAATTTTTTTATCAATAAAAAAACAAATTAACATGACAAATGTGGATCAACAGCACAAAAAAAAAACCCACATTGACAATGCTTACATCGAACATAGGGCATGAGTTATGTTATCCTGATCTTGAAATACAAAGTAAATTTCCCTGCAATTCTTTGTTCTATTGGATTAATCCTTTCCAAATGGAACCATCAGTCGATAGAATATGACTTTTTTCCTCATTAATTTGATTTACATAGGAAATAAATGGGAACCATGTTTCCTCAAAGGTATTATTATCTTTCTGTTCTTTTGCTCATCTTACTTGCCACATTAGTTGTTCTGATAATACTAAATTCCATACCATAGGTCTAAACTGGGTGCTATAGGGTTCTTCCAATTGATAGCAATAACCTGTCTGGCTGCTAATAACAGAAAGGAAACCAAATCTTTATGCATTATTTCCTTATTCACACCTCTAAATAAATTTAGTAGTGTCAGCCCAAGTCTTGACCACCAGTGTGCTGTAGAGGTCTGAGTGTTGGACTAGGACTCTAGGGGACCAAGGTTTGAATCCTTGGTCAGCCATGGAAACCAAGTGGGTGGCCTTAGGCAAGTCACACTCTCCTGGCCTCAGAGGTAGGCACTGCCCAATAAATCTTGCCAAGGAAAATCTCTGATAGGGTCACCTTAGGGTCACCATAAGTCGGAAGCAACTTAAAGGCACACAATAAGGATAATTACCATGTCTCAAACAGGCAGTGAAGATTGTATCACTCCCTGGATATTGTAATTGATTTGTACAGTTTGTTCTTCCCTGCCATAAATAGGATCTTCATTCTTGTTGATTGTTCCAAAACACTCCTATTTCATCACTGTTGTTATTTTATCTTATTTACATATTGCCTTGAACACCCTCAAAATCAAAGGGGGGGTTCAAAAAGGGTTTGATGCCATAGCCTAGAAAATCACAGAATCGTAATACTCAATGGTCCTTGAAGTCTCTTGCAACACTGATTCTTCGATGACATGGAATCTCAAAGGAAATTCCACACTTCCTTAACCTTGTGCTTTCCTGATGTTTTGGGTTGTAATTCCCATCACCTTTAGCTAACATGGCCAATGTTAGCTAAAGCTGATAGGGAAAAAGAAGCTCAAAACATCTAAAGCTGATGGAGAAGAAGCTGATAACATCTGGAAGGCAACAGGCTGGGGAAGACTAAAGTAAGCTATAGAGGTTCACTGGAATTCTGTGCTTTGGGTGGCATCACAAATTAAGAATTCTATCACTAAATGAGATCCGTGACCTGTGCAAGGATGTGAAAGCTTGTCAGTCTTGCAGTCATGGAGTTTCTCTTTTTGTCACTGGCATCGTCATTCCACCCCTCTTCCACATCATATGGTTGGAGAACCTGTGGTTCTCATGACATTGTTGAACTCTGCTTCCCATCAGCCACAACTCGCCTAGCCAGTGGAGAGCAGCAGTGGTCATAGTAATTCATGAACTACTCAAAGAACAGAGGTTCTTTAGCCCTGACATATTAATCATATTGTAAGATAATTTCTCCCAACTGCATGAATATTTGTGCATATTCTGTATACATTTTTCCCAAGATACATATTTGTTATATATTTTTTTCTAAGGCATGTGCTGGGGAAATTGCATTGACTAAAGTCACTATTCATTCATTTATTCATTCATTTGTGTTGAGGCTGCCAAGGAATATCAGTTGCTGTGGGGAACATTTCAGAGGAAGGCAATGGCAAACCACCTCTGAAGATTCCTTGCCTAAGAAAATTCAATAAATTCACGGGTTCACCATAAGTTGGCAGGCAACTTGAAGACAGACGCACACATGAAATGCAAAAAAACTTTGTTGTATATTTTTCAAATTTACACATTTTTAACTGTGTGCACTTTTAAAATGTATACATTTTGCTGTATACCTTTATCCTCCAAAGCAAAACAAGTCTCACAAGCACACAGATATAGCAAGATGTAGCCCATTCTGTTGGGAGCTTTGAGAGAGGCAAAATTATCATTTCTGTGTGAAACTAATAAACCCATGAATTTCCTTCACATCCCTGGACTATGACAGTCTGAACCATCTTTTCCCAACCTGAGACCTTCTGGATGTGTTGGACTACAACTGACAACACCGCTAGCCATGGTGGCTGCTGTAATGCAACATATGTGGAAGTTCCCAGATTGGGAACAGTGATCTAAACAACAAGCCAAAGGTGGGGGGGGGGGAGAGGAGATTAATAATGGTATCAACCTTTGGTAGTGAAGTGGAAAGAATAAGAGAGCATCCCTGAGGTCAGGAAGAGAAAATGTGTGTAAACGATCTGTCACTCAAACCTGTGACAGAGATGTAAGAGTAGACATGGTGAACAGGATGGTTTGACAAGGGCTTTGATTTGGAACAGCAAAGATCTGCATTCGGACCAAGTCACAAGAGGCAGTAATTCAAAGGATAAATTCTAAAATCACAATATAAAAACAAAGAATAGCTTTCTAGAAAATGTCCCTTTTTCTTTATTTCCAACCATTAGTTTTTCTTCTGGAGCAGCCATTTTAGACTCAATAAATATTAAATCATTAAATTTTCTGACATACATACAATACACACTTTTCATCAGGGAAATTCAGAGCTTGAAAAAACAAATTTTTGGACTATAACTGTCAGACAAAGAACAGCAGGCTGACTGGAGGATACTGGGAGTTGTAATCTAAAAAATATTTTTGCCAAGCTCATTGTGAAGCTTTTATCCATCAGTTACATATGGAGAAAAACTCACTTGGAGAATCCAAAGTGATTTTGTAAGCATCTCCTCTTAAGGAACTTGGGAGAACAACTGAGAAAGATGTCTATGAGTGGAAACTTTAAAAAGCCAATGGCAGTACTGAAATGGGGTTAGATGGATAAATGGTATGAGTCAACATAAGGCAACTGTGGATGTGCATGTGCATGTAGGTGTGTGGGTGTTTTAGAACATAAGACAGGTGTGTGTGTGTGTGTGTGTGTGTGTTAGAGAGAGAAAATGAGAATTATTTTAAAGTATCAAGTAATGCTTCAGACAAGTCTGTTGGGAATCTCACTCAATACAGTTAAACATTTAGGACATACGCTTATTAGAGTTACTATCAAAACAGAGATATTTGATATTACAGCAAGATGCTTCAGCTTCCACCTTCATCTGCTGCTCTGAATAAAAGAACAGCTGGAGAAGACAGAAACCAAAATATCTTGCCCATAATATTTTAAAAAATGTTATATCAGGTCATTAGTCATTAGTAACACACACACATCTCCTGAGGGCAGGTCTAAATGTACAGTTGGCCCTCCATATTTGCGGCTTTGATTATTCTTGGATTTGACCCTAGGGATCTCTACGTCCTCCAGCATGAAATCTGTCAGAAGTCACACTGGAGGACCTAAAGATTCCTAGAGTGAACATTTCTGTAGGCATCTTAGGTCCTCCAGTGCAATTCTATGGTCAACTTCTGGCAGATGTTGATCATGGAGTTATGCCAGAGGACCTAGAGATTCTTAGAGAGGTGTTCTCTCAGGTTTAAAAAAAAAGTGAGGGGGGTTATTTGCAGTTTTTCCACTTTCATAAGGCTCCTGTACCCCTAACCCCAGTGAATGTGGAGGGTACACTATATTCTGCTTATCTCAGAGAAACTGATATCTGCAACATTTTTCAGGATTCTAGTCCTCAGTTTTGCTGAGAAAGCATTAGAAATGCATGAGTGGTGACTGGAGATAAATGGGATGCACATGTCCCTAGACAGTACATTAAAATGTTTCTACACAGAGACTTCTCTTGATCAGTGATAGCCCGGTCACTGCAAACTATATGTTTATACAGTTGGCCCTCCTTATCCATGGTTTTTTTTATCCATGGATTCAAGCATCCACAGGGTGAAAATATTTTTAAAAAGTATAAATTCCAATAGCAAACCTTGATTTTCCATTTTATATAAGGGGCTTCATTTTGCTATGCCATTATATTTAATGGGACTTGAGCATCCACAGATTTTGTTATCCACAGGGGCTCTTGGAACCAAACCTCAGCAGATAACAAGGGCTCACGCTATGTTGCCTGTTACATGCAATATAATACAAGCTACAAGTCATGATGTGCTTCAAGGAAGGGGAATTACTAGCTTCATGTAGCCTAAATATAGATTAGGACCAAGAACTAACTTTTCCTTTTCTCGACAATATGCCTTATCTTGAGATTTGGGGTCAAACCGGATGTGACTTTAAACATATGGATCAATGTTATGCTTAGATCTTTATAAAAAGTAGACATTGGTATTTCGGATCAGAATGCTTCACCTTCCCCACTCTGTGACATTTTGATACCTACATTCACACCTCTGAACATATGAACTCTGGTTTAAATGCATTATCTGACCCTTGCCATAAACTGGCTGGCCTTGGTTTCCTTATTACTTGTATATATAAATTATATTCTGCCTTTCTCCCAACATTGGATCCAAGGGGGCTCACAGCAAGGCTAAAACAAAACAGAGATAAAAACTGACTATAAAAACAGGTAAAAACACAATTTAACAAGGTATCATATTAAAATACTATTAATTCTAAAGAGTATAAATTCATCTAAAATATACATGATTCAGAGATGGAAAACGTAAGTGTTTCTACTAAATTATACTCGAGGAATATTAAAAGGATGAGAATTAGTCTGTAGTTTGAACATTGGACTACAACACTGGAGATCAGGGTTCAATTCCCTGCTCAGCCATGGAAACCCACTTAGTGAGCCTGGCTGAATCACACACTCTCAGCCCCAGAAAACCCTGCAATAGGGTTGCCTTAGGGTTGCCATAACTTAGAAATTATATGATGGCACACAATAATAACAACAACCAATATTAAAGAGAAATAGTTAAATAAATAAAAATAAACTATTGTCAATATTTTTTTAAAAAAATCTTCTCAGTTTCACTCATAAGGAAAAGAACCATAATTCCAAGTGGAAAGAAAGTGAGATAGTCTACAGTCCTCTGCTTGATTTGAATGAAGCTTGTGTATCACTTCTTGATGATTCCTTCCCATTTTTGAAGAGGTTTTTAAATTATAAGGTGCTAGCAGATGAGCAGTGGCAGGTGGTGGCACCTCTCAGGACAGTGGAGCAGTAAATCTGTTCCAGGTTTCTGCTAACTTTATAAGAGCTAACCATGGTGCTGAACCTACTTAGGAACAGAGTTCAGAATGTTGGAAAGCTACTTAAGGCCTAGATTTAAACCTGGATGAATTCACCATCCCACTGATTCGGGAGCAACTCATTGTGGGGGGTTCACCTTGCTTTGATGGAGAATCATACTCCTTGGAGACTTCTGGATGTTTCCCTCCCTCAAAAAAAAATTGAAGGCAATGGGGACTTCCAGAGAATTTAACCCATCTACCCCATACCTTGGGCATTCATGTAGACATGGGATTTCTGACCCTGATACACCTGGAGCCCATTCTTGTTATTTTTGTACTAACAGATGAAGACCTTTTATAACCAGGCATTTAGGCTGTCATCCTACACTTATTCTCCTGGAAACATATCTAAGATTGCATTGTTAACATTTTGGCTCCAGTCTTAACCATGCTTAACATGGATCCAATGAAATCAAATGGAATATGAGTTAGTAAAATAAGCTTGATTGAATTCACTACGTCTGTTGTAGACACGACTGAGGCTGCATCTAACTGAATATATTTTAGCTTAGCATGCCTGTCTTTATTTGGCCCTGTTGCTGGGTGGTTTTATGGTATTAATTTTAATGTATGTTTTAAGGGAAGTCTTCTGTATGGCAATTTCAGCAGCTGCTTGTATGTGAAAAGCAATATATATATATATTTTAAATACTTGAAAATAAACAAATAGATTGTGTACATGTACCAGCTCAGCCATGAAACCCATTGGGTGACCCTGGGCCAGTCACATGCTCTCAGCCTCAGGGAAAGGCAATAGCAAACCTCTTCTGAACAAATCTCGCCAAGAAAACCTCATGCTTGGTTAGACTTAGGGTTGCCATAATTTGGAAACAACTTGAAGGCACAACAATCACACACACACACACACACACACACACACACTTGCATGCTGCGTTATGCCTGCATGTATATGGTCTATCACCTATAAGCCTGTTTAAGATGGTTCCATATTGTGAAATGTATTCTACCACTTTTAAGCCTATTTAAGATGGCTCCAAATTATTATGAAGCCTGACTATTTGTGAAGGTTTCATATGTAGCAAAATCACTTCCATTCACCAGACCCCTTTCCAGATCCTAGAGCAAAGAGAACCCTTCCCTCCCTCAAAAGAAAAGAATAGTCATCCCTGCTTTAGCTCATTGCTTCACAGCCACAGCATTTGATAAGGTTGGCTGTCACTGCCTCAAAAGTGGCCAGGCCTGGAATGAGCCGGGGTTTGGCCGTCGCAGCTGTGGTTGGCAAATCTCAGCAGGGAAACTTGCATAATGTCAGTTCCCATTATGCCTGGTTGGTTCTGATCAATGGTATCTGTCCCTCACTCTTGGAAGCGGAGAAATGTTCAAAATAAGAACAAGTTAGTTATGGCTAAAAGTATTGGGTACACCTCACAAATCTACTTCATTCTGAAAAACAGTGCCACTATGGGCAGGATGAGGTGAGGAGAGATGGAAAGAGGCTTAAAAGGCAAGATTAGAAGGTGGGGAGAAGGGTAAGCACCAAATGAAGATTGATCTACAGGGGGAGAAAATGGAACCTCTGCCATATATCTAAATAAGAATTGCTTGGGCACCTGCAGTGCTTTTAGGATGTGTGATGTTTTTTTTCCTTCCCTCTCCCCTTTTCCTTTTCTCATGTAATCATTTTAAGTTTTAATTGTATTTTTAGAATGTGATTAAATTTGCTTTTTTCCACCCACCAACATGAAACCTCTTTGCATTTTCACCTTGATGTGGTCACTTTCTATCATTCCCTTTAATTGCACCTTTTTGATGAATTAAGCCATCATTTGGATGGTTTTAATCTCTTTGTACTTGAAGAGGCGACAGGGGGAAAATAGCTTCAAAGGTGGCTGAAGCGGCATTTCTCCTTTGTTGAATTCTTCTTGGAATTTAGGGATGGAAGGAGAGCTGTGGTGGAAAGCTGGAGCAGCACAGACAATGCAAGGAAATGAAGTGGATGTCATTAATTTTGCAGATTTACTTTAATAGCCACCAAGACCATCTAGAATATTGATCTTCAACTGGATAAACATGGGCCATAAATGGGTAATTTCTCTGAATAAACATGGGTGAGGGAAAGTAGTTCTACAATTATTACACCAGCTTTATTATTTATGGGATGTGTTCTTTCTTTCTTTTCTTTCTTTCTTTCTTTCTTTCTTTCTTTCTTTCTTTCTGTGTGTGAGGGGGGGGGGATTCTAGTCTTGCTCTCTATGGGTTGTAGACTAAAAAGTAACTTTTCCAAGCTGTACTTCTGGTGCTTTTAGAAGTACTGATGCGTGCAAATGCTCACAAGTGCAGATGCTCACAAGGGCTGCACCTACACCGCAAAAATAATCCAGTTTGACACCACTTTAACTGCCATGGCTCAGTGTTATTGAATTCTGGAATTTGTCATTTGTTCTGGCACCAGAGCTCTCTAACAGAGAAGGCAAACTGTCTCACAAAACTGCCATTCCCAGAATTCCATAGCACTGAGTCATGGCAGTTAAAGCAATATCAAACTGGATCATTTCTGCAGTGTGGATGCAGCCAAGAGATAACAGGAAGCTGCTGTATACCAAGTCAGGCCATTGGTCAGTTTCGCTCAGTACAGTACAGTGATTCTCCAGAATTTGACAGACCCGGGTCTTTCACATTTCTACCTGGAGATACTAGAAATTGAACCTGGGATCTTCTGCCTCCAGAGCATGTACAATACTACTAAGCTATGGTCCTCTTCTATAGTAGTCTTTATCTGTTGAAATGTCTTTAAGGTACCTTGGGACAGTTTGGTGTCATTTCAATAGACAAAGAAGGCTACCCCTCTGGAAGATGCTGCCAACTAGAGTAGATAGCATTGAGCTACAATAGACTATCTATCTGATTCAGTCTAAAGAAGCTTCATAAACATTAATCTATCCCTTTCTGCAGCTCCTTTCCCTCCCATTCCACTGCTCCCATAACCAACAAATGTCAAAAGAAATCTTTCAAAATCTCAGAAGCAGAACGAACTATTCAAATTGAATGAATGTATGCAATGATGAGGCTTAATCTGAATAACTCATTCTGGTCAGATGATTTGTCTCTCTTTGATAAAGAATTTGGACTTTTGGCAGGCACAGATTGCCCACAGCCCTAAAGTATGCTATATATTTATTTGCCTTACATTTTCCATCAGCTTGTACCAAATATTTTTGTACTAAAACTAGAACATGTGCCTTATAAATTATTGCACTCTAAGGATTAGATTTACAGGGGTTTTTCCTTCTATAAAATATTTGGTGACTTATTATTCTACCGTTTCATGTCTGATGCCTAGTATATTAGTAAAGCAGTAATCAATAGTAGACAAAATGACCAGATATTTTAATGCTCCTTGCTTGTGTCAATTTTTCTGCAATTAAAGTGGAAAAACTAAATATTGTTGAAATGTTCTGCGTAATTGGAGACTCATTCACCCAAAACAACCACTTTGCAAAAGTCTCTCTCTTTTGGGTTTACAACCGATTACAATCAAAAATTGGCATGCCACATCATACTGATATGCTGTTTTGTGGGATGCAAGATTATATTATGAAGCTATAAAATGAAAGGTCGGTTTTATTCCCATCACAAATATGATTTGTCATGGTTTTCCAGAAATTGAGAAGGGATCCTATTTACACTAAAGCTTAGGAAACTGGCTCAATGGAAAGAATATCCTCTTCTCCAAAAAATTAGAATTAAATTGTACAGTACTGTACAATGGCTTGGGGTTTCTGTCATATAAAGTGGGGGAACTGCCTTCTGGCAATTGGGTGTGGTGGAATTTGCTAGTTGATAGGGGCAATCAAAGCTAATTGAGAACAAGAAGTTCTTAAAGTTTTATGTCATTCTCCCCCCCCAAAAAAAAATATTGCATAAAAATGCAAAGTGACAGTGGGCCTCCCTAGCATTTTGTTGTTGCTGCTGCTTATTCAAAAGCCGTAAACAAATTCATTTTAGGCATCCTTGCATTTTCTCCTAGGCTGTTTTTAATTCATTAATCAATGAACTTAATAAAACTATGAGCATTGAGAGGGCATTCTGGAGTAATATATGGCCTCCAGAGTTGGTGTTCTTGCCCTGTTATCAGTCTGCTTTGAGCATCATGTGCTTTTACAAGAAAGCCAGGGGATACATTAGCTTAAATGGCAGAACTAGCACAGAACCTTGAAAGAAGAGCTTTGTGCTGTACCAAACAATATAGGATCTACACATTTGCTGCCTCAAATCCTGCTAATATGGAACATTGTAGTCATAGAGCATGTTAGTCTAGATTTTCCAGGCCTGGGCTCCATTCTAGGAGAATGGTAAAATATAAATAAAATAGGTAAATAATCAAGTTTTTATTCTAGGAAATCCCAAGATTTTTTTGTCCACTTTAAATCAGACATAATGCAAACCATACTCACAATAACTATTTCAGATCCTCTTATTTCCAGCTGTTGTTTACAAATACACTTCTCATCTATTACACAAGGCACCTATACATAACAAGGCACCAAAGCCCAGTGGTTCTCAGTCTTCAACTATTGTTTTCTTTCAGTTCCCAGACTTCCTAGCCAGCATGTCCAGTGGTCAGGAATTTGGATAGGTCCAAAACATGTGAAGGCACAAAGAATGAAGCCCAATATACCAAATTATGCAAGGGCAGGGCTGATCAAGAAAGTTTAGAAAAGCTTCCCCCCGCCCCAAATTACAATTTTCAGAATTCATCTAGCATGTCAAGTGGCTGAAGGAGACTGGGAGCTGTAGGGGATTTTTGGACTACACCTTCCAGAAGCCCCCAGCCAGTTGGCAAAAAATGAACTTTTCCAAAATCTATGGATTACATACAGACCCTTTTACAGCCCTCTAAAAGACAAAGAAACCTGCTCCCCTCTAAGATTCTTGGACTAGAAGTCCCAGAAAAATCCCCAGCCAATATTTAGGAAAGAATGCCACAGCCAATATTATGTCCTGACTTATATCATGGGATCTCAGTTTAAAACAGTTTACAATTTTAAACAATCAAAAATAATTTAAAGAGACTCAAACAGCAGGACACAGCATCCCAAGGGTAGTTTCTCCCAGTTAAAACTATCAACCAGAAACATTATGATGGATAAGCACAGTATGTAACTATATCTGCTCTGCACCCTGACCTCTTTGTTCTTGTCCCAAAATAAAATACATACAAATCTTTTACAAGATGTGTGCTCAAGTAACAGTTCATAAACTTCTTCAGTACAAAAGGACAAGAAGATTGGACAGGTATCTTCAATTCCATTATTATTGCAGTAATTATACTTGTGATGATATGGATCATGGAGTCCATGTATGTTTGACGCATCAGGTTTTTTGTAGGTTACGGCTGGAGTCCTAAACGGATTTACAAATGAGTATGCTCCAATTTACACAGATGGACTTAACTTTCAAGTAAGCATGCACAGAATCACACTGCAGATTACTCAGGTTTCAGTAGCAAGAGAGGTTCCTGGTGGATCATGCCCCTTCTCAGAAATAAGCATATACTATGTCTTAAGATGTCACTCAGTTTAACAGATCTAAACAAATTGCATGTATGCATTTTAATTAATTTGTTACATTTGCATATGAATAAGCATAATTACTCTGAAGGAGAAAACATATTTTGTTTTTAGTTAGGCTGAAAATCTTGATTGATTGATCCATTTAAACTTAATCAGTTAAAGAACTTGTTAATTGACTAAAGAGACCTCTCCAATAAATCAAGCAACATACTTTTCACAATGTTAATTCTTTTGTAATATAAATACTTATTACCATTGCTACAGATAGGCACCCCTATAGAAGTGGATTTTCTCTTTCTCTTAACACCTAAGGGATGGGAAGCATGTGGCTCCCCAGATGTTGTTGGACTGGAAGCATGTTGGACTCCCCAGATGTAGTTGGACTGTAGACCTATCCAGCATAGTTAATGGTGAGGAATACTGGGGGCTGGAGTTCAACAGCTACCTGAATCCCTCTCTAGGTCTCAATCCAATTGTTAATTTCAACTAGAGAAGGCCCATTAGTACAATGGAAATTTGGTGAATCACCACTTGTGTAAGTTCTGTTTATTCAATGCACCTGCTATATACTTTGTTGTTGTTAACTGCCCTCAACTGGACCCCGACAATCCTGTAGATGAGACATTTCCAAGAGCCCCTGTCCACCACTGCTCCATACACTACATCTAGTTGGGACTATCAATGGAGATACACAACAACAAATATAAACCTTCTGTAAGATATACCTGCTGTGACATATATATGCACTGTCTAAAAACAAAGTATCGGGTTCTCCACCACCAATCACAAATATTGATTTAGTCATAGGCATAGACTGACATAGATTTGACTGACCCATTGATTACAGCTAATTTGATGGATCAGCCACACTTTCTTTCAAGGAGTAACCACTGTGGTTGTTAAAACGTTATAGCCACAGCATGGAAACTTTATTTTTCACTACAGCTTCCAGAACCCCCCTTTTCCCACCCTCCAGTTCTGAGCAAATTAAACAGAGAGATGATGCTGCAACATTTCCACTGCATCATTCTGCAAGCAAGATTTCAAACAAATTTCTTCACTTTTGCATAGTCCAAGCTGTTTTTTTATAGATGAGGAAGAGTAGCATGTAAGTCTGTCTGCATTGTTGCTGCTGGACTCTTACCTGGCCAGTGTATTCAGCGTGGCTACTTATGCATTACCAATGAAGAGGACACAAATTGCCATGAAAGAGTACACAGTTTTGGCATAAAATCTTCATATGCTCATTTATTTGTGGAGATGCAAATTTAGAAATAATGATTATCATTAAAAAGAAATACATCCCACAATACCCTGCAACTATAAAACCAGTATGACTGCTCAGTTGGCTATCCTGGTGCTAAGTGCAGATGGGCAACTTCAAGCCGTCTTTCTTGAAATCAGAGAGCTGGGAAGGACCACAAGGGCCATTTAGTTCAACAGCCTGCTATGTAGTATTATAAAACAAAAGCATTCCTAAAAGATAGCCACCCAACTTCAGTTTAAAAAACCCCATGGGGAGTTCACCCCTAAGGTAGTGTATTCCATCCTTGAACAGCTTTTACAGTCAGGAAGTTCTTCCTCTCTTTTCTTGTCATTTGGTTTGTGCTCTAGCCTCTGGAGAAGCAGAATACAAGGTTGCTCCATTGTACAGTTGCCTTTAAACTGGAATTGGACTGACAGCTCTTCAAACATATGATGTATAACAGGGTGCTTGGCTATCCTACATGTGATTCCTAGCCTACTCCCTATCAGTCAAGTGCCAAAGGACAGTCTGAGCCATCGCCATGAGTTTATAGGGGGAAGGAACAAAACATTTGTGAAGTTGAAGACTTTCATGGCCGGCATCTTCAAAGAATGGAAGAGAGTAGATATATATATACTGTGAGATCCTGGGTAGGGCAGAGTGATTCCAATGATCACCAATTAGCAGACACTAATCCTTGTTTGCATATCCTCCCATCCTGAGGCCCTGCTATCAATTAACAGAACAATACACAGTTTACATGGGAATCACTCCTCCCTACCCAGGGTCTCACAGTATATATATATATATATATATATATATATATATATATATATATATATACACCCCACTCTCTTCCATTACAGTATTCTCTGAAGATGCCAGCCACAAAACGTCAGAAAGAAACTCTTCTAGAACATGGCCACACAGCCCAGAAAACCCACAAAAAACTATAAACAAAACATTTATTGACCTTCCTCCCACCTACTGCAAGTGATCTTCTTCCTAACCAGCATGAAAATCACACAGCGTGAAAATCACACAGGACTCTTCTGGTCCATTCAAGTTTTTTAGAAATGTCTCTTTTAGAAGGCCTTACCGTCACAGCAAGATTCTTCTTTTAGATAGAGGCATTTATCCCTTCCCTTTTCCATGATGAAAATCCTCTTTTGATTTCTGTTGTGCATTTGCAGCACCAGTAGATGGCAGATGCCATCTTCGAAGAGACATTCCTTCATTTGAGAGAGCGTGGGGCATCTTCTAAAGCAATGGTTCCCAAACTTTGGTCCTCTAGCTGTTTTGGACTTCAGCTCCCAGAAGCTCCAGCCAACCTGGCCAACAGTCAGGAATTCTGGGAACTGAAGTGCAAAACATCTGGAAGATCAAAGTTTGGGAATCACTGTATATAAAGTGATACCTTCTGCCTGCATTTCTGTTAAGTGCTTATGTATTTTGGGAGGGTGTTAATATAAAAGAAAAAATCATGTTCCCCTGATGCAGGCCATCATTCTAGTTACTGAAATTAGTTTGTCAACTCCCTAGTTGGTCTTCTCCCAGATGTTTTGGGCTACAATTCCCATCAGCCCAGCCAGCATGGATAGATTAGAGCTATAGTCTGATGAATCAGATACACATTTAGAAAAGTCAAAAGTGGGCCAAAATACGTGTTACATTCTTCATAGTACCAATGAAATTAGGGTGAGCAACTATAGTGAGTCTGAGGATCCATGTGAGGCAGTGCATGTTTAGCAGATCCAAACTTCAAGAACCAGAACAGCATAATAGTGATAGAAATACTACAGCTTTATTCTAGATTCTTGAGACAGAGATGCACCTCAGACTTGGTAGTATCAGATCTGATTCTTTCCCAAAATGATTTACTCTTTAAGGATTTTTCTCCTCCAACCCCTCCTTCCTCAGCCCGCAATTCACATGCTTTGGAGTGCATCAAAAGGCTTTTTAAACTCTCCGTTTTTCCCCATCACCCATATCAATCTATCTAACCCAGGAAGGAAGGTGTTGCCCATTTGGTTATCAAAGTCTTGTCTTGAGAAGTAAACAGAGTCATAAAGTTACCAATTGCCCCAGCTATAGCTCCATCTGTGCCTATGTTTGCATTTAATTTGGGTTACAACCCTCCCTTTCAATTCCTCTTCATTTCTCTATATCGCTATTTAATTATCCTTCTATTTCCCCATGTCAAAATATCTCTATATCACCATATCCCCTCATATTTCATGACAGATCCACTTCTGGAGCTGACAGGCAGACAGGCTGCCCAAAATGCCAAAAAGAAAATCAGCTGTGGCTGGAAATTCATTTCAGGTTTTGAAAAATGGGTTGCTGGGTGGGTTATGAAACCTCTAGCCCAGTTCTTTTCTATGGAGTCCTTCAGAGTCCTCATTTCTTGCGTGGTCATGAAGTAGAGCTTAGGCTTGGGTGCCTGCACTCTGGACACCAGTTGTCTCCCAGTGGGGTGGGGGCAGTTGGTCACACTCCTTTTCCTCAAAAACTTCTGCCAAGTCTCAATGTACCAGAGGATAGCTCAACTGGTCCTCCAGAATGCCAAAAAGATAGCTCAACTCGTCCTCCTTCCTCAAGGGAGCCACTGTGTTCTCCCCTACATTTGGATTAGTGTCCCAGGTGTGGGCCCTGCATCCCAGATCATCGGAGATCAGTTCTCCTGTTCCCCACTGGATCCCAGGATTGTGAAAGTGCGACCAGTCTATTCCCAGGATCATTTGGTACCATGAAGTGGGGCCCAAAATAAAGCAGATTTTCCCCCAGTGCTCTGCCACCCCCCAGCCAGACCACCTCTGTTCTTTCTCTAGCTGGTTTTCCCCCATAGACAAGCCATTCATCTGATGAAGAGTGGTGGGGTGCCTCAGCCTCTCAGTTTCAAGTCCCATTTTCTGCACTATTTCTGGGTTTATGAAGGATCGAGTGCACCCCGAGTCTATTGCCGCCACTAAGTTAATACTCTGTCCCCTTTTTCAGTCCTCCACCCTCACCTCCAAAGTATATAAAGGGACTCCTCCATTCACCCTTGACTTATGGTGCTGTGGATTTATAGCCAGCCTCCTATCGCCTCCTGAGGTCAGCTGTTGAAGTTTTCCACCAGCACAGCATTATCCTCTGACTGTGGTGTCCAAAGTTACCTCTGGCTCCACGTCGTCTTGGCTTGCCGCCTTGAGGGCCCAGCCACCTGGTCCCTTACTGGTGCATCACTGGTCTCCTGCCGGCAATGAAGCAGTTGCTCCCTTCAACAAAGGGTCCTGCGGGTAGTCCCTTCAGTCGGGGCATTCAGCAATCAGGTGCCCCTTCTGCCCACAGGCCAGGCAGAGCGCGAGCCTCCTCCGCCTCATATGCTCCGATTCCCGGGGTTTAGTTCCCTTCTCTTTTCCCCTGGAGTGGCTGGGGTTTGAGGTGGTTCTTTTGCTCACTCCCAGTTTCCATTGCGACATTAAGCAGATCTCCTCATTCACCATTTCAGCTTCCCTAGCTAGTTAGATCCACTCCCTCACAGTGTGAGGATTGTCTGTCCTCTAAACCCACTTCAGCAGGTCCAGCCACAGGCCCATCTTCAAATGCTACACCTTGGTCACCTCGGGCCAGTCCGGGACTTGAGCTGCCAATCCCTAGAACTCCATTGAATATTCCATTACAGAGTGTGTCCCCTCTGTGAGCATCATCAACTTGGTTTGAGCCTTCTCTGCTTAAGGGCTTCTCGAATCGGGCCCGTAGAGCAAGCATGAACTCGGCCAAACTCTCCAATTCTGTGGCTCTGGTATCGAAGAGCTGTACAAGCCAGTCCGCAACTTTGCATTCCAGGTGGGATATCCTGCATGTGCGCCACCTCCTGGGCCAGGAAGTAGAACAGCTGGTTGGTCCTCCCATCAAACCATATTCTCAGTTGTCTGGCTGCCGGGTTTTGGGTGAGACTGGACGGGGTTCTGACCGGTGCCAGGGGGAGTCAGCTCTTGTGCTCCACTAAGAACTGGTCTGTGGAGCCTTGTGTGGCGGGCTGGTGTGAAGGGTGTCTCTGCTATGTTAGCCCCTCCGAGGGTCTCTCTTCCTCCTCATGTTCACCTTACTCCCTGGGCCAGTGGTCCCATTGTGGTTCTGATGAGCTGAGCCATCACCTCTTAGGCCACCGCATTCTGCAGTGTCCAATGCCCCACCAGCATCCCTCGTCATTGCATCGCCCTCACACTGGACATTGGGGTCCGGAACCATCCGTCCTCCTCTGCTTCACTTAGTGGATCCCCTGGGGCTTCCTCCCACAGCCAGTCCAATGTTTCCTTGTCCCACTTCATCATCCACAGACCAGTTTCTCCAATCCTCATAGTGTGGTGACCAATCTCTGCGTCTCTGCACAGTTAGCAGGGCTTCCTCCCAAAAATGCCTGATGCTTCCCCATGCCTCCCTTGGCTCCATGGGGTCTTCTCATTCCGACTCTCTGGCCAGAGTCAGCTTGCTCCTCCAAGGCCTGGGCCACTGTCCACCTCTCTGCTCACCTGGGAATGCAGCTGCATCGTACGAGGCACTGGAGGAAAATCTGATACAGTGTCATGTTTAGCAGATCCAAACATCAAGAACCAGGACAGCATGATATTGATAGAAATACTACAGCTTTATTCTGGATTCTTTACACAAAGATGTACCACAAACATGGTAGTATCAGATCTGATTCTTTCCCAAAACAATCCACTCTTTAAGGATTTTTCTCCTCCAACCCCTCCTTCCTCAGCCCACAGTTCATGGGCTTTGGAGCACATCAAAAGGCACTTTAAACTCTCCACTTTTCCCCATCACCCATATCAATCTGTCTAACCCAGGAAGGAAGGTATCCCATTTGATCATCAAAGTCTTGTCTTAGGAAGTAAACAGGGTCATAAAGTTACCAATTGTCCTGGCTATAGCCCCATCTGTGCCCAGGTTTGCATTTCATTCAGATTACAACTCTCCCTTTAAATTTCTCATCATTTCTTTATATCACTATTTAATTATCCTTCTATTTCCCCATGCCAAAATATCTCTATAGCACCATATTCCCTCATATTTCATGACAGATCCACTTCTGGAGCTAACAGGCAGACAGGCTGCCCAAAATGCCAAAAAGAAAATGAGCTGTGGCTGGAAATTCATTTCAGGTTTTGAAAAATGGGTTGCTGGGTGGGTTATGTTTTATAATGCAGTAAGATGCTGCAAACTATAAGGTGGGTAGAACTTTTAAAAGGTGGATTGCCCCTGCTGGAGGTTCCTAGTGGAGTTAAAACAGTTATTTAATTGTTATTTAAAAAGGCATTCCAAGGAATTTGGAGGGGTTAAGCTGCAAAAACAGCCTGAGGCTGCAGGCCCCAGGGCTGCACTCCCCCCTGCTTGAATTAAATGGTCACAACTTACAGAGTTTGATCATGCTCTCCCCAAATTGTAATGACTTTGCTAGCAAACAATGGCCCTCCTGGTTTATTTCAGTAATGCCTATGTTTAAAATAACTACACAAATGTGGCTATAAATAACCATTTATGGCTATGAGAATGAAGCCTGTCTCTTGAACCTGCATCTCATTCAACAAGTCAGTGCAGCCAAGTTCAGAGCTTCAAAAAGTTACTATCTGGGCTTTCCAGAATCCTCCCTCCAAAAGTAACATGCAGTCCTGTTAGGATTCTGGGAGTCACTGGGCAAAAAGGTAACTTGTGGCCAGACTGTCTGTAAAGGTTTTCGGAGTTATTCCAAAGGAGTAATTTTTTCAGTCTCTGAATTTGTCCACAGCGTGGTTGAATGAGACACAAGCATTTTCAACGTGATACAGGCTTGCCAGAGAGTTTTCATTCTGATTGCCATAAATGGATATTTCCATCTATATCCATTTAGTTATTTTTATGCCAACACATTTTTGATGCAACTGACCATTGTTGGCTGTGGGATTCTGGGAGCTGTGGTCCTGAAAAATAACCTTTTCTACCTCTTGCTCAGTTCTCTGAGGAGTTCCTTTAACAGAACAGCGAGCACACAAACCGCCATTTTAAAAAAGATTAATTTTTAACTGACATTTTGAACTTGCCTCACCTTTGATTAGATATCCCAGCCTTCAAGTCAGACCCAGCCGCCCAGAAGGTATGTATGTGATAGACACACTTAGCCCATCCCTTCTTTCACTCTCCCCTCTTTGCAAATACAGGGTGGGTTTAATTTCTTATATCTTGCAAAGAGATCTTCAGTACAATTCTATTTATTTAGAAAGAGCTTAAAAGAAAACTCCAGCCAGCAAAACCGATGTAACAGGACCCTACTGCTGCTGCTGCTTTTTTTTTCTTTCTAATGAAAGGGGTGAAATAATTTTAAACATAGACAGACAATGAGTTTATTTATTTAGAAACTTGTTAAATAGAGTCTGGGAATTCAAATATTCCGTGCGGACATTGTAGAGAATTGGCCCAGAGCCAGACAGACAGCCCTCTCTTGAGAGAGTCCATGAACAAGGAATCGGGGGCCTTCTCCCCATCCTAAGAGTGGAGAATAGGGTTAAAAAGGAAAGTCATTAGTTATACCCACAAGCAATATCTGAATTGGTGTCCAAACCCCATCACTTCAGCCAGGGAACTTCAAAGGCCTGTAAGAGTGTTTAGCTTTTTAGAGCTAGAACTGGAGCAATATGTCACACTTTTCAAAGGGTTGTGTAAACAGCTCTTTCCCCTTTTGAAGAAACATTTCTTCAGTTCTGCGCACCCTGTGTAAACAGCGTCCATTTACAAGACTGCCATTTTTCATCGGCTGGTCACTTGATAGCATCCCTAGGTCTTCCTCCTCCCCCACACCACCCCATTCACTGTATTAGTTGTTCCTTCTCAAACATTTACAAAGAATAGCATCTTACAACACTGGGAAGTACTGACAGTCTACAAGCAAAGCCTGGAATGGAATCTAAAGGCAAAGGATCAGAGCTTGGAATAAAGTTACTTTGTGGACTACAACTCCCAGGATTCCCCCATGCTGGAGAACTCTAGGAGATAGCATCCCAAATACATACATGTTGAGTCTCCCATATCTGAAATGTTTGGGACCAGAAGTGTTTTGGATTTTGGATTATTTTTTTTTCAAATTTTAGAATATTTGCTTATATGTAATGAGATATCTTGGAGATGAGACCCAAGTCGAAATATAACATTCATTTATGTTTTGTATACATCTTATACACATAACCTGAAGGTTATTTTATACATAATGTTTTTAATAATTTTGTGCATAAATCAAAATTTGTGCACACAGAACCATAAAAAGCAAAAGTGTCACTTTGTCAGCCCCCCATGTGGACAATTTTGGAGTATTTTGTATTTTGGCAGCTATAGGAAGATACTTTATTCTACATCAGTCTCTTGGGTATTGTTTACCAAATGTGGCACTCCTGGGGTCTTTCCCAAACCTACTTAGAGATTCCCCAAAAAATATCTTTTGCATGTACTCTAGTCTACCACCAAGAAAACCTTTCTCTGAAATAATATGCTTATAGAAAGCTGCTTTATTACCAAGCCTTCATCTAGAACAGGATTCTCTGCTAAAAGGCATGTGGCCTTCCAGATTCTGGTGCACTGAAATGCCCATAATTCCTCACCCCTGGCTATAGTGGCTGTGAGTTTTAATCCAGCAAATTCTAGAGGAGGCCAGTTGCTCATCCCTGGTTTCAGAAAGAGCTCTTTCCAGCCCTGTCTGGAGATACTTAGAGCTTTTACATGTAGAGCCTTTGATAATCTTGAGCCAAGTGGGCTTGGGCTTTGATAGCAAAGACATCTGGAAAAGTGAGCCTAATTTCAGATAGTGGCGGGGAAATTAAATAGAATATTAGTCCAGAATTCAAGGTGTTTATCAACTTCAGTTTGTTTCTGGATATCCCTAGAAAAGGGGGGGGCAGTTTGTTTCCTTTTTGTTTGTTTATTCAAGTTCTACATTTTAAAAAAAATTAAAGTGGTGGAATAATTTTTAATACAAACAAAATGAGTTTACACAAAACACCTTTCAACTGAAAGAGCAAACACTAGGTTGCTTTGGGGGCTGTGAGAGTTTTACAAAGCTGTGAAAGGGAAACTGGCAGTATACTTAATATTCTCCTTTCATACATTAATTGATAAGATAATTTTCTGTGCACGCCTATATTTTAAACACAAATACCTTCTATAAAGAGAATGGAATAGCTTGTACTTTTCTATGCTATCTGATTTCCATGACTCATTTATTCCAAATATCTACATATGTGCCCAGTATTGTCATTCAATAAAACCTATGTAATGCAGATGTATTTGTTGCGAGAGACTAGTTGCCACATTCATAGAATAACTTTGCTATATATAGTGTGTGCTATAGGCCTAATAACTGAAAAGAAGAAAGTTCAAGTGATCAGTTACAGGGGTAGGCAACCTTTCCCCTTTAAGGGCCGAGGGACTTCAGCTCCCAGAAGCCTCAGCCATGTTGGCCAATAGTCCCATGTTGGCCAATAGCTCCTGGGATTCTGGGAGCTGAAGTCCCTCGGCCCTTAAAGGGGAAAGGTTGCCTACTCCTGCGCCTGGAAGAAGAGAGTACTGGAGACTATGATCCAAAACATACTGCAGAAATAATCTAGTTTGGGACTGCTTTAACTGTCCTGGCTCAGTTCTAGGGAATCCTGGGAATTGTAGCTTGTTGTGGCACCAGAACTCCCTGACAGAGAAGGCGACATGTTTCACAAAACTACAGTTCCCAGAATTCCCCAGCATTGACCCAGGACAGTGAAAGTGGTCTCAAACTGGATTATTTGTGCAGTGTGTTTTGGACCTTTGTCACTGTTGTAGTTATCAAAATACAGGTTGTGCTAATGGGAAGCATGGACAGTGTTAATTTTAAAACAATGTGAGTCCTCTAAAAGCCAGTTTTCCGCTGTTTCACAAGGATGCTTCCAAACTGGCTCTCTTTTAACTTACTAACCTCTCTTTACCCAAAAGCAGACTTCTGTAACGTCCAGCTTGACTCCCATTTACCAAACTGCAAATGATGTTATAATTATTACAAAAGTCCTCACGTGCAAATAACAAGTGGAAAAATCTCATTCACAACTCTCTGGTAATTCAGTGACTACATTAGTGCCTCTACAGCAGGGTGGTGACACTTTCTCCTATAAAAAGGTCTTGATCCACAGAAATATTTATTTTATTGTATTTGTTATTTGTAACCCCCTTTTCTCCCAAAACAAGATTCAAGGTGACTTAACAACCATATAAAACAAAGCGCTTGGATGGGAGGCCACCAATGAACACCAGGTGCTATAGGCTATATTTCAGAGGAAAGGACTGGCAAAATCGCCTCTTGTTCCTGGCCTAAGAAAACCCTATGAAATTCATGGGACCAGCATAGGTTCACAGGTGACTTGAAGGCACACACACAAAACCATTAATGGAAAGGTGTTTTTTTAAATTGAAACCACAATTCTGTTTTTAAAACACACATTAAAAGTTTAAAAACACATTTAAGACATATTAAAATACAGTCACAACACACACCATTAAAAGATCAATCTGCTGCAGCAATTTAAAAACTGAAGGCTTGCCAGAATTTTTTAAAAAAAAACATGTATTTGCTTGGTCAAGGAAAGATAGCAGGAAGAGGGACAACCAAACTTCACATGGAAGGGAAATCCACAACTTCGAAGCACCCACCAAGACGGCTGCCTCCTGTGTCCTCATATATGATAATGGAAGGAAGAAATGGAAGTCCTCCCCATAGATCTTGAGACTTGGGCAAGATCATATATTCACAGTCAGTGGGATTGAGCTCAAAGTGGCAGTGGCGGTGGAACTACAGCCCAGGTTGGCTGGAATTTGCCATATTGTAAGACTGTATTTCTTCTGTGTTGCTCCATCCTTTTTCTACACCTCTCTCTCTCTTGCACACAGACACACAAAACAAAGAGGATGAATTCCCAAGGAGGTCATTCACAGAACTTGTAGCCTGGTATCCAAAGATCTGGATGAAGCTGAGGGGTGCATGCAATTTAATCCCAAAGGCCAAACTCAGTACTGTATGTAGTAAAAGTAAAATAGAAGCCTTCATATGACAGTAGATATGGCCCCAAAGAGAGACACTGCAGGCAGCTGTGCTGATCCATATCAACAAACCAAGGGGGGTTGCAGACTGCCAGAAATAGTGCAAATTGAGTCCACTTTTAGGGTTAGGGTTAGGGTTGGGGAATCATGTGGACTGTAGTTTATTGTGGCACCAGAGCTCTCTGACAAAGAAGGCTCAATGTCCCAGGAAAAAAACAATTCCCATGATTCCCTAGCACTAACCCTAAAAGTGAACTCAATTTGCACTATTTCTGGCAGTCTGCAACCCACCCCTCCCGTCTATCTGTTTTCCTCTCCACTAGGATTGTGGACTTTTGTAAAGTCAATGGGTCTTAATTTCACATTCAAGACCAAGATAATTTGTATTACAATAAGGATACCTTTATACTTTTATAGCAATATATTGTTACTGGAGAAAATTCTACCCTTATCTTCAGATTGTGTGAGGATCACAACTAACCACAGACGGGGGCAGGAAAATCCGAAGGAGCAGGGGGCAATGTCATTGTCTTTGGTTGTGGTCCTTTGACCCTGTAAACCTGGGTTCCAATTCACCTCCAGACAAATTTCCGTGTGTGTGAGTGTGTGTGTGTGTCTTCAAGTCACTTATCATTTGGGAAAGAGAGTCCCTACATATTAGGGAGAATTTGTGTTGATGGTACAAACTGTTTGACAGTGGAATACACAGCCTCTGGGTAAAGCAGAGGCTCCTTCCTTCAAGGTTTTTAAACAGAGGCTGGATGGACATCTGTCAGGACTACTTTGATTGTGTCTTCCTGCATGTCTGGGGGTTGGACTAGATGACCTTTGGAGTCTCTATGATTCTATGACTTAGGGCAGGGGTAGGCAACCTTTTTGAGCCAGGGGCCGGGTTGCTGTCCCTCAGATAATTGGAGGGCCGAAGCACCAAAAATAAATAAATAAATAAATAAATAAATAAAAATTTAAACAAAACATTAAAAATTAAAAAATATGCATGCACACTCTCTCAGCCCCAGAAAAGCCATGGCAAAACTCCTGTGGAGATTTTGCCAAGAAAACTCCAAGAACAAGTAATAACAACAATAATCAATATCATCATGGCAGGCGGCGGCAGCAGCGGCGGCAGGATTGGCCTGGGGCCGGTCCAAAGGCCTCGTGGGGCCGCATCTGGCCCCGGGCCTTAGGTTGCCTACCCCTGACTTAGGGTGACCTCATGAATTTCTGTTGGAATATGTTTGCATATTAGGATATTGCATATTCATAATAGGGTTTTCTTAAGCAAGGAATACTCAGAGGTGGGTTTCTCAGTTCCTTCCTCTGCAATGTAGCCTACAGCACCTGGTATTTGTTGCTGGCCTCCCATCCAGGTACTAACTAGGCCTGGTCCTGCATAAGTTCCAAGATCAGGTGAGATCTGGTGCGTTCAGGATATTTTGGCAGTAAATTTCCCTACCTTAGATCTAATATCACAATAATACAGAGGTAATACTGGATCCCCAGTGATGTCCAGTGTTGTGCCCAGTTGTGCCCATGATAAAGAATGACAATTAATTGGGGGGGGGGGGAATCTAGCACTTGGAAATTATTGGAAAAGTCCAGTTTAGTCTACTTTCCAGTTTCTAGGAAGAACCTCACATATATCCATCAATTCAACTGCTGTCAAAAGCAAGACTTAACTTTTGAATGTTGTAGAGGAGGTTGAAGTGGTCATTCAAAAGCTCAATCCACCACATGACAATGGATGTATCATGAGCTGTCACTGCTGGAATTCCTGTCCATGCTGTCTCCCTCCCATAAGCTGCCATGCATTAAAGGAGTGATGAAAACAATCCCTTATAGGCCAGGATCCTCTATTCTAGTTGCTTTCCCCACTCAGACCCTGCAAAATCACAGGGCCTTTCCCCCTTCTAAACACAGCTAGAGATGGGCAAGAGTTTTACTTCTTTGGGTTTAAGATTAAAAATGTTAAACATTCACAAAAATTGACCAAGGAAGAAAGTAATTGAAGTAGCTGTTCACCATTGACACATCCACTATTCATCTCAGATGATGATGATGATGATGATATTTATTAATCTCCCAGAATTGGGACTCAAGGCAGCTTCATAATGCTCCAGAATGGTCCACCAACAGTCTCTTAATTTCAAGATACAAAAAAACATCCAGTGTGCCTCATTGTTTGGTTCCTTCCCTTCAAAGCACTTTGATTACTTTCATTTTTAGGGGCTTCATCCCATCCCTTGAGAGCAGAGAATCAGGCAGTGACAGCAGTGATGGCTTAGTCTTTCTCCAAAAAATAAAAATAAAAATCTCAGGTCCAAAAGACACGGCAGAAATCATCCAGTTTGAGAACGCTTTAACTGCCCTGGCTAAGTGCTAGGGAATCCTGGGAAATATAGTTTATTGTGCCACCAGCGCTCTCTGACAGAGAAGGCTGAATGTCTCACAAAACTACAGTTCCCAGAATTCTCCAGCATCAAACTTTGGCAGTTAAAGCAGACTCAAACTGGATTATTTTTGCAGTATGTTTTGGACCTCAGAGTAACTTGCATAAAGTTACAGTTGCATACAACTATAGAAGCTGAAGACAGAGTTTGCATACATAAGATCACTGTCTCATTTAACAGGAATAACTACCACTCACAGGCAGTCACTCATACCCACAATCACCAACATAATTGATCAGCAATTAACTCAAGATCCCTTAATGAAGATAAATTATTCCTTAACAAGCTGGAAGTACTTTGCTGCTGTGTGCCTTCAAGTCCTTTCCAATTCATGGCAACCCAAAGACAAAGCTATCACAGGGATTTCTTGGCAAGATTTGTTCAGAGTAGGTTTGCCATGGCCTTCCTCTGAGGCTGAGAGAGTGTGACTTGCTGCCCAAGGTCACCCAGTGGATTTCCATGGCCGAGCAAGGATTCGAACCCTGGTCTCCAGAACTGTCGTCCAATGTTCAGACTACTAGTCCATGATGGCTCCCACTGAAGTACCTTATCATGTAAATGTGAAGCACCATGCCATATTCATAATAAGGATGGCTGAAAAATTCAGATTTCCTCCTCCCCATAAAGTCACACAGTTTCAGTGCAAGCCCAGGGATTTCTGGTGGCTACTCTGGGAATGTAACTGAGGACTATAGTTCTTCTGAATGACTGTATTAGCGATACAAACAATATGATCTCATGTAAAAGGCAGATCTGTAATAGTACACCTGTAATGCAAAGAGTTAAATGGTTTGTGACTTTACCATTTCTGATCTACTTTCCCCTGAGAATAAACAGAAGTGTTGCATAAAACCTGGAAGAGGGGAACTGACCACACGAGATTAGTATTAAGTAAGCACCCCTAGTTTCACCAACATTTCCCCTCCTGGAATTTGTATTTTATTTGCCCCATTCCTCTATCCCTTTATTCCCCACTGATAGCAGTACGTGGTTGTGGTTGTGGTTGTGTGCCTCCAAGTCATTTGTGACTTATGGTGACCCTAAGGTGACTCCATCATGGCAAGATTTGTTCATAGGGGCTTTGCCTTTGCCTTTGCCTTCCTCTGAGGCTGAGAGAGTGTGCCTCGCCCAGGATTTTTGCCTCCTTGCAGGTGCTTGCAGGAAGAGGGAAAATTATTTTCCCCCATCCACTATCAATGAAACACTCTTAAATATGAAGTTGTTTACAAGCCCAATGTGGACACCGAAGGGCCTATTTCTGCAGTATGACAGGTCTCTTTAAGACCTGAGGTATAACTGCAAGGGCCTTTGCACATCACACCCGTAGAGCACATTGATTCTGCTTTAACGGCCATGCTAACTTACTATGGAATCCTGGGATTGGCAGTTTAAGGAGGGAGACACACACACACACACGACTTTGAACACATCTTGCCAAGTGATGAACTAAGTTCGCCATAGGGTCTCCATAAGTCAGAAATGACTTGAAGGCACACAGTGGGTGCATCTATACTGTAGAAATAATGCACTTTGACACCACTTCAAGTACTTTGGCTCCATCCTATGGAATCCTGGAATTTGTAGTTTCACAAGGTCTTTCGCCTTCTCTGCCAAAGAATGCTGGCACTTCAACCCTGGGTTCTTCTACACCAGGGGTAGGCAACCTTTCCCCTTTAAGGGCCGAGGGACTTCAGCTCCCAGAAGCCTCAGCCATGTTGGCCAATAGTCCCATGTTGGCCAATAGCTCCTGGGATTCTGGGAGCTGAAGTCCCTCGGCCTTTAAAGGGGAAAGGTTGCCTACCCATTCTACACTGTAGAAATAATACACTTTGACACCACTTTAAGTGCTTTGGCTCCTTCCTATGGAATCCTGGGATTTGTAGTTTCACAAGGTCTTTAGCCTTCTCTGCCAAAGAATGCTGGCATCTCAACCCTGGGTGCATCTACACTGACCAAATAATACACTGACATCACTTTAAGTGCTTTAGCATCCTATGGAATCCTGGAATTTGTACTTTCACGAAGTCTTTTCACACCACTTTAATTGCTTTGGCTCCTCCCTATGGAATCCGGGAATTTGTAGTTTCACAAGGTCTTTAGCCTTCTCTGCCAAAGAATGCTGGCACCTCAACCCTGGGTGCATCTACACTGACCAAATAATACACTTTTATGATTTATTTATTTTTGCTTCCTCTGCCAAAGAGTCCTGGTGCCTTACCAAACTACAGATCCCAGGGTTCCATAGGATGGAGCCAGGACAGTAAAAGCAGTGGCACGCTCCGTTCTTTCTCCAATATCGATGTACCGTAGAACAATTTAGACCTCTGTGCCAGACAGCTCTAGTGCCTCCCCGAACTATAAATCCTAGGGCTCTATAGGCTGCAGCCCTGGGAGTTAAAGGGATATGTCGCGTTTGGCATTTGGCTAAGGAAAGCGATTATTGACAAGCCTGGATCGATGCGATGTGGAGACCTATAGGGAGGCATCCGCACTGGAGAAATAATCCGGTTTGACACCGCTTGAACTGCCCTGGCTCCATGCTATGGGATTCTGGGCATGATGCCCAGAATCCCATAGCATGGAGCCAGGGCAGTTCAAGCGGTGTCAAACCGGATTATTTCTCCAGTGCGGATGCAGCGGGAACCGGACAAATCTCCCCACGAATCCACCCACGATCTTGCATCGATTTTTTTTCTTTTCTTCCAAAGTCAGTTTGCAAAGTGATGACCTTTATTTTATTTTTTTTAAATGCCATTCCACTTCCAAAGAAAAGGAGGCTAGGTTTTTGTTTGACAGAAAAGAAACTCTTTGCTTGCAAACTGCGATCAAGGAAAATAAAAGCAAGCGTCGGAGCAGCGGCAAATAAACCAGAATCTGAGAAGAAATGAAGAAAGGCAGAAGAATTAGTTTGAACATTGAAAGAGGAGAGGGATCCTTATACATTTCTGTTTAAGGGTCTGCAGTTTGCGGGATCCTATGATTTAATTAAAGGGTCTATGGTTTGAGGGAGCCAGTGCTTTATTTATTAAGAGTCTATAGTTTGAAGGATCCTATGATTTATTTATTATTTTAAGGGTCTGTAGTTTGAGAGATACTGGGCTTTATTTATTTTTAAGGGACTACAGTTTGAGGGATCCTGTGCTTTATTTATTTATTTATTATTTAAGGGTCTGTACTTTCAGGGATCCAGTGATTTTGTTTTGTTTTGTTTTGTTTTGTTTTTAAAGATCTATAGTTTGAGGGAGCCTACGATTGAGTGATTTTTGAAGGATCTGGAGTTTGAGGGATCCTATGATTTATTGATTATTTAAGGGTCTTTAGTTTGAGGGATCCTATGATTTTTTTGTTTGTTTTTAAAGATCTATAGTTTGAGGGAACCTATGATTGATTTATTTTTTGAAGGATGTGTAGTTTGAGGGATCCTATGGTTGGTTGTTGTTAAGGTCTGTAGTTTGAGGGATCCTATGATTTATTTATGTTTCTAAGGATCTATAGTTTGAGGGATCCTATGACTTACTGATTATTTAAGGGTCTTTAGTTTGAGGGATCCTATGATTTATTGATTATTTAAGGGTATTTAGTTTGAGGGATTTTGTGGTGTGCTTTTTTTGTTTGTTTGTTTTTCTAGAGATCTATAGTTTGAGAGATTCTATGATTTGATTGATTTTTTTGAAGGCTCTGTAGTTTGAGGGATTCTATGATTGGTTTTTGGGGTAGTTTTTTAGGTCTGTAGTTTGGGGGAATCTTGTTTTTTGTTTTTGTTTTTAATTTGATTTATTTTATTTTTTTAAGGATCTGTAGTTTTCTTCTGGGTTTCCACCACCCCGAGGGTTGTGGCTTCCTCCTGTTGCCTTGAGCCTATCCAATACACACAAACTGCACAAAACCAGACAAAAAGAAGGAAAAATCCGAGCGCTGGACGAACCTGTTGGAATGCGGAGGGCAAAAAACAAATGTGGCTTTCTTTTTCCAAGGCTTGGGGACCTCTGGATGCATCGCAGGCAGTTTATCTTTTTTTGGGGGGGGGGAAGGTTGGGGTGACAAAGTGTGAAAGTAACAAGTCCCCCCCTTTTTTCCCCTCCTTTTTACAAGGCCCGGGGGTTCCCCTAATCGGATCCTAGCTGCCTCTTTATAGGGCTATTGGATCTCTCTAATCCACTACCAGTGGTTTTAGAATTAACTTTATGGGGGGGGGGGGGGTAGGTATTTCTAGAAAGCCTCCCTCCAGAGAGAGACAAGCAAAAGTTGGGGGGGGTTAGAAAGCAGCTCAGGAGACCTCTGAACCCGAGCATCTTCTTCCCAAACTCGCGTGTACTCTTGGCTTTGGGTTCTCACGTGCCATTTGAGCAAGCTATTGCTCTTTATGGGAGGAATGGGGCTGACCTCTCCCATTGAAATCCATAGGATCTTTTTGTCTCACCCTCCCCCCCCCCCCCCCCCGTCTTCTTCCTTCCCAGTTTACAGGCGGAATCAATTAGATTTTGTTGTTTGCTGTGTGGCTTCCAGTCCTTTTCCGACTTTGGGCGACCCTCTCCTAGAGTTTCCTTGGCAAGCTTTGTTCAAAAGGGAGGTTTGCCCTGGCCTTCCTTTGAGGCTGAGAGAGTGTGACTCGCTTTATATGGCCGAGTCGGGATTCGAACTCTGCTCTCTAGAGGCCTACTCCAACTCTTAGCTCGCTCCAATGCACTCCAGAGTAAGTCCACCGTCTCCGGCCAAAGGCCTGCTTCCAGGTAAGTATCTTAGAGGACAAAAGGGGTGGCCTTCAAAGCGGTTGACATCCGTGGGAAATTCCACTCGTGATCCTGTTTTTATTTCCCGTTGGGGGGTCCTTACACTCTCCGGATCCGCCTTCCCTTTGGGCTTCACCTGGAAATAAATGAGGCTTTTCAGAGAACGCCTCCTCCTCCGCCTCAAAAGTTTGGCAGGTTTTATTCGATCGGTTCCGTACAAAACTTTTCCCCAATCGATCTGGCTTCGGTTTGAAAACCGATCAGCTCTACTTCCCTTTTCAGAAGGACCCCGTTCGCACCTTCGCCGCTTGGTTTGGTTTAGCAAAGAGCCAGACCGGCCTCCGGTTGGGAAGGAACAACCTGTATAGACTCCGAAGGGAGCTGTACCGGTTTCAAAGCGGTTTCCGATCCCGGATCCAACCGCATTCCTAGGAGTCACATTTGCCAAGAACAGAAAAGCAAACCCTCCTCCGCATTTGATCGGTGTATGTGTGTGTGTGTTGTGTATGTATTGATATTGATATACATTTATATCACACCCGAGGGCTGTTTGCTTACACACGCGCGCACACACACACACAATATATATATATGTGTGTGTGTGTATGTGTGTATACGTACATTATATATATATATATATATATATATATATGCGCACACAAACATTATATATATATATGTGTGTGTGTATATATATATATATATATATATATAAACACACACACACATAATATATATAATGCAATGCACACACAAATATTATATACACAGAGAGAGAGATCGATTTTCCCAGAAGAAATCTGTATGTAATGACCCGGAGGCTTGTAAGTTTAGGGAAGGGAGGGACCAAAGAAAAAGTGAAAGTGAACACGCCACTTTTAAATCATCATCATCATCATCATCATCATCATTCTAGAAGAACTCCAGGCGCAACTGAGGCGGGGGTAGGACGGAAAAGGGGGGTTGAGGAGCTGCAAAAATATCTGAAACTGTAGTAGTTCAACAAAACCCAACCCAGTTTTCTCTTTAGGAGCTCAAGAGTGACAGAAAAACGGATCGCACGGATACACTTGCGCTGGATTCGGTGCCCAAGTCGCCGATTTGCACCTCTCAAAGGGAGCCCCGCAAAGTTTTGTAAATATTCCAGATCCCATTAAATAAATATTTTATATATATATCTATCTATATATACACACAAAATATAATATTATACACACACACACACAATAATATATATCTCGCCCAACCACGAGCCTTAGAAACAGAGCGACACTCCATTAAACACACACACACACACACACACACCCGTTTTGCTCCCGGCTTTAACACGCAAACTGGATTCCACGCAAACTAGGAGCAGAGGAATGCGCAACGGGCCCCTTTCTTTCCGGATCACTACTGGACGCTTTCTCGGGTCTGGCTTCAAAGGGTGTCGACTGGATCCATCGGTTCCAGGGCCAAAAGAAATCCGCTAATGGGAGGGAGGACGATTGGGGGGGGGGGTCGCTTCTTAGTAATCCAGTTGGATCGCCTGACTTTGCACCTTTCTCCTGGGTACCCCCCCCACCCAAAAAGAGATGCGCTCTTTTGTGCAATGTCTGCCCTTTTTTGGGGGGGGCTCTCTCTCTCTCTCTCTCTCTCTCTTCTGCGTCTCCCTTTTCCCTCTGCCCCCGACTGCAAAGCAAAGGCACTACAAACTAAGGTAAGGGCAGGGGTGCTGGTCCAGGTTTTTCAAAGGGTGGGATGCGTGGGGTCTTTGGCAAAGGGGGGGCTGGGGGGGGGCAAAAAAGGCTGCATCTGTAGTAAGGCTTGCAGAAACCAAGGCGCCTCGGAGAAGCGGAGAGAGGCGCGAAGGAAAGCACGCTGCACCGCCGTCGTCGTGCAAAGCCAAGCTAAAGCTCTCCGAGCTGTAAGAAGAAGCCTATTCCCCACGCGAGATTTCTTTTCCCGCGGCGCCCCTGATCGGAGCGGGAGGAAGAAGCCAGGAAGCGCCTTTGGAGGCCGCCCGGCGAAGGAAAGGCTCCGGCAGACGCCCCACTGGGAAGGGACACGCGTGGAAGGGACACGCTCGGCCCAGACTCTGCTCCCGCCGGCGTGGCTTCAAGGCGAAGGGGAAACGGAGCAGGAGCAGGAACAGGAGCAGGAGCGGCGCCCTGGATCCTGAAGGCGGAGGCTCGCTCTTTTCCACGCGTGGGAAACCAAACAGGCTCCACGGGAAGAAAGGAAGCGAGCCGAGGCCAAGGTCTGGAGCATTCCTTCCCAGGAAGGTTGAGGAGCGGAAAAGGAAGGAAAGTTTGGGAAGTCAGTCCCAAAGGAAAACCGAGAGAGAGGAGAGGGAAAGATGACGGAGTTTAGACAGAGAGAAAGAGAGAGATGATGGAGAGATAGATAGATAGATAGATGTTAGAGAGAGAGAGAGATGATAGATGGATAGATGAGAGAGAGAGAGGGATGATGGAGAAATGGATAGATAGATAGATAGATGTTAGAGAGAGAGAGATGATAGATGGATAGATGAGAGAGAGAGAGAGATGATGGAGAGATAGATAGATAGATAGATAGATGTTAGAGAGAGAGAGATGATAGATGGATAGATGAGAGAGAGAGAGGGATGATGGAGAAATAGATAGATAGATAGATAGATGTTAGAGAGAGAGAGATGATAGATGGATAGATGAGAGAGAGAGAGGGATGATGGAGAAATGGATAGATAGATAGATGTTAGAGAGAGAGAGATGATAGATGGATAGATGAGAGAGAGAGAGGGATGATGGAGAAATAGATAGATAGATAGATAGATAGATGTTAGAGAGAGAGGGATGATAGATGGATAGATGAGAGAGAGAGAGAGACAGACGGATGGATGCCAGGCTCAGCGGGGGGGGGGGGGGGGGGGGGGAGAGTGGCTCTCTTCTAGGGACCCCGGACGGGTGCTCCTTCCCTCTCCAGCCCAACCCGGTTCCCTATTTCTCTGCCCCTTCCTCTCTGCCAAGGCGGGGGGGGGGGGGGGAGAGAGAAGGAGCCCCTGGCCTTTGGGGCACCCATCTCTTCAAACTTTTTTTTCCCCAACCAGAAGCTCCCCCCCCCCCTTCATCCAACTCTGATGACTGGGACCCATTTTGCCCATTTTGCCGGGGGCCCCCAGCCCCAAAACCTGGACCGCCCCCCCAAAAAAAAACTTCTGGATCTCTTTTTCTGTGGGCGCAGCCTGGCAGCAAAACCCGCCACCCCCACTCCCCGAAGGACCAGACCTCCACTGCAAGGAAGAGAGATATAGTTCTCCCTCCCCCCCCCCTCCCTAACCACCACCACCACCGCCCCCCCCCCAGGACTCCTCCTTCCTCTTCTGGGTCCTCCTCCTCCTCCTCCTCCTGGCCACAACCTGCCACCTTCTCCTCTCCATCGCTGCAGGTTGCCTCGGATCTCCCTCCTGACTTGGCGGCCTCTCTGTTTCTCCTTCTTCTTCCCCCCCCCCCCGAAAAAAAAGTTCCAATTTTGCTTCGATTTCTTTTTTTCCTTAAAGAGAGCCGACAGCGCCCACTAGAGGCAGGCCGAGCCCCCGCAGCCTGGCTTGGTCGTCCTCCGGAGAGCAACTTGGCGGCTGAACTTTTCCTCAACTCTTTGGGCTGAAGTTCAGCCCCGATCCTTTCCCCCCCCCAAAAAAAAGAAGCCCCTTCACCCCTCCCCACCCCCAGCAGACAGACAGACAGACAGACAGGCCAAGAGCGCCGGGCAAAGCGCTGCAAAGTCCCCCTTTTCAATGCAAGGACGTCCCCCCGCCACCCCCCCCCATCTTTCTTTCTCCAAAGCAACCAAACAAGCGGCGAGGGGGCTGGGAAGAGCAGCAAAGGGCAGGGAGGGGGGCTGGGGACCAGAGTTATTTTCCTCAAGGCTGGAGGGAGGGGGGGATTTTGGAGGACATGGGGTTTTGCATTGAGGACGTGGAGGGGGTGGGAACTTTGCATGGAGGACATTAAGCTTGGCATGGAGGACGTGGAGGGGGAGCTTTGCATGGAGGGCATTGGGGGCTTTGTATGGAGGACATTAAGCTTGGCATGGAGGACGTGGAGGGGGCTTTGCATGGAGGACACTGAGGAGGGAGCTTTGCATGGAGGGCATGGGCTGGGGGAGTTTTGCCTTGAGGACATGGAGTGGGATGGGGGGGACTTTGCATGGAGGACACTGAACTTTGCATGGAGGACATGGGGCTTTGCATTGAGGGCATGGACTGGGGGGAGTTTTGCCTTGAGGACATGGAGTGGGATGGGGGGGACTTTGCATGGAGGACACTGAACTTTGCATGGAGGACATGGGGCTTTGCATGGAGGGCATGGGCTGGGGGAGTTTTGCCTTGAGGACATGGAGTGGGATGGGGGGGACTTTGCATGGAGGACACTGAACTTTGCATTGAGGACATGGGGCTTTGCATTGAAGGCATGGACTGGGGGGAGTTTTGCCTTGAAGCCATGGAGTGGGTTGGGGGGAGCTTTGCATGGAGGACATGGAGGTGGGCGGGGGGGGGGAGATTTGCATTGAGAATTCGGGTCTTGAGGGAGGGGGAAGACTCTGTGGTGAGAGATCTGCCCCCCAGACCCCCCCAGACCCCCCACCCGCCTGATGGAAGAGAGGGAGGGGGGGAGGGAGGGGAGGAAGCCAATGGAAAGCGCGTTTTGCACCTACTTGTGGCTAGTTTCCTGGCTCTCGCTTTGGATCGCATTGCTGCCAAAAGTCCCTCGGAGGCTGCTTGGAGGGTGTTGGGGAGGGAGGGGGAGATCGGAGAGGGAGGGGGAGCACAAAAACCACGGGATCGCCTTCCCCCCCTCTCTCTCTGGTCCTCCTCGGCTCTGCTTTCCTCCCCCACTTTCTTCTTTGGGGCTCTTTCGCTGCCTTTCTGGCGCTTTCTCCCTCTTTCCTCCTCGCACAGCCCCAAAGCGCCCTATCTCTCCCGCATTGTCAGTTTGGATACCTTCGCACATGCGCAGGGGCGGCTTCTTTGGCCCCCTCCTTTCCTTTCCTCTCCCCCCCCCTTTTTTTTTCCGACTTCTCTCCTTCGCCGCCAAAAAAGAAAAAGTTTGGAGCGATCTTTCACTTTCAGATTGGGAGGATCGGGATGGGAAAGGTTTCCCTCCCTTGGCTTCTTTTTCTTCGCCCTCAAAGGAGAGGAAGAACCGGCCAGAGCTGAAACCCTGCTTGCACCGTGTAGACGCTCCGCTTCTGAACCGCAATTAGCAGCGAGCGGGGCAGGAATCGCGCCTGAAGGCCGGGTTCCTGTCGTTCCTTGCCTTTTCTTTCCCGTTTCATCTCCATCCTCTCCACCTTTCTTTTTTCTTTTTCAATCTGCAAATCTTTTCTTTCTTTCCTTCTTTCTTTTCCTAGCCCTCTTTTACTCGAAAGGAAGCCTCTTTGCCAGCATGGAGCTTCTTCTTCCTGTTGGGCATCCCTGCCTCCGCACTGCAGAACTAATCCGGTTTGATACCGCTTTAACTCAAGAGAACTGTGCGTTACCTTCGAGGGTTCCCCCTTTTTTCACGTGGAAAAGACAAACACAAGAGTAAGCCCAGTAGATGGGGAAAAACCTCAGTTTCCAAGTGGGTTTTGGGGTTCCCTTTTCCCAGGAGGGGTGAGAAATGGGGTTTAAGTGGGGTGCCCCCCCTTTTGTATTAAGAGGCACCGGATCAGGAATGATCCGGTTTGACCCCTCTGGCTTCGGATCTTGAAGAAAAGGAAGGGAGAAATGAATCATTCTGGAGCTAGAGGCCTTCCAAAGTGAAGGAGGAAAACCCTCTCGTTGCTCTTGTGTTTCTTTCCCTGTGTGTAGAAGACACAACAGTGCTCCAAGACACACTGCAGAAATAATCCAGTTTGAGACCGCTTTAAATGTTAGGAAATTCTGGGAACTCTAGTTTTGTCAGACATTCAGCCTTCTCTGTCGGAGACCTCTGGTGCCACAATAAACTACAATTCCCAGGATTCCCTAGCACTAAGCCAGGGGAGTTGAAGCGCTCTCAAACTGGATTATTTCTGTTTTGGACCAAGGACACCCTAAAGGAGTGTAATAACTCCTGGTCCAATTACACCAGAGAAACCCCATTGCCTTCAACGGGGTTTTTATTTATTATTTATTTCCTACCTGGGAGGAGCAATGGTCCACTCTTCTTATATCCGCACTGTAGAAATGATCCAGTTTGGCACCGCTTTAACTGCCCAGGCTCAAGGCTATGGAATCCTGGGAATGCCACAATAAACTATCATTCCCATAACTCCATCCCATGGAGCCGCGGCAGTCAAAGCGGGGTCAAACCGGATTGTTTCCGCAGTGCGGCCATGGGGGCCTCGATCCCTTACTCTAGAGTAGCCCCCTTTTTAAAGTCGGTCTCTCGGGTTTTCAGGGATTTCCCTTGCACCCCTGTCCTCAGCCCATGCCCATCCCGATCCTAAAAGGATTGTCTTAGAAAGAAACCCTATCGACTGCAATGAAACTTCATAGGGAAATGCGGCCTCTTTTTGCCAATGAAATCCCAGGAAGGAAATCATTTTTGGGCAGCCCGATCCTATGCCAATCCGATCAGGAATCCAGTAGGATCTGCTCCCAAGGATCTTCGGGCCAACGGAGGATTTAGATGCAGGGTATTAATAACATCACTTAACAAAAAAGTGATTTATTTTTAATTCATTTATTTACTTGCACAGTGAATCTTCTTCAATGCAATCTCTATTTTCCCCATTTATGCCAAAACACAATGCAGAAATAATCCAGTTTGACCCCGCTTTAAATGCCCTGGCTCCATGCTAGAGAATTCTGGGAACTGTAGTTTCGTGAGACACCGAGCCTTCTCTGTCAGAGAGAGCTCTGGTGCGACAATGAACTACAATTCTCAGGATCCCTTAGCACTGAGCAAGCGGTCTCAAACTGGATTATTTCTGCAGTGTGTTCTGGACCTCAGTAAAACGTCTTTAGGATCCGGCCGCAAGACTCCAGTCCGATTCATGTTTCCATGGGAATAAGTCCTACTTGCATGCAAAGAGACTTACTTCCAAGGAGATATATATATATATATATACACACACATACACATTATATATATATATATATATATATATATATATATATATATATATAGGATCCTCTCTCTATATATATATATATATTATATATATAGGATCCTATATATATATATATATATATATATATATAGGATCGGGCTGTAAAATGAGGCTATAGCAAAGTCGTTGGATAGAAAGAAAGAAGAGGACTTGGAAGTCCAAGCAGAGAAACCGCCTTCTCTCAGCTAAATCCAACCAGGTCGGAGTAAAATAATAAATTAATCTTGCAAATTTGAAACGGATCTATTTGCTGGAAAATTCAGATCAGGGATCTTCTGTCTCCTCCTTCGTAATCTATTCCACAAATGGGAAGAAAAAAAGAGAGAGAGATTTTTCATTCATTTTAATGGCCAGAGGAGGCTGAAAAGGAGCCGGAGGTGGGCTTATATTTGCTCCTGTTCGCGCTATGAATCACCCCAAGGGACATCATGGATTTTTATTTTCTTATTTCTTATTTCTTTATTTATTTCCTCGCTCCAGAACAACCTCCGCCGTTTTGTTCAGCCCCCTTCCCGGCGCTCTTTATGTTCCCATTAATATCAGTGGCCAAATCCTGCCAGATTCCAATAAAAGAAAAATTACGGGCTCAGCCAGATCCGTCTAAACGGAGTCGCTCCGGATTTAGGGAGGCGACCTTTTTTTCTTTCTCTATTTCTGCATCCCACCCACTTTCTCTTTCCTATTCCCTTAGGGCTAGCCTCTGTCTAGATCTAACCTCGTCCACACTGCGGGAATAATCCGTTTTGACACCGCCTGGCTCAGTGCTGTGGAATTCTGGGAACTGTAGTTTGTGGTGGCCCCAGAACGGAGCGGAGCTAAACTGGCAGAACCTGTGACGCTCTTGTTGTTTTTAAAAAGGGGCCGGGCTCTTAAACCCGGATCCGACGCGTGTCTTGTTCGGAAAGTGCATTCACACGTTCGGAGCCGTGGTATCTCAAATATTTAGGGGCAGGGTGACCAAATGTCCTCGCTTCCAAGGAGAGACAAGGCACACACACACACACCCAAAAATGTAGGACATCCCAGATGAATGTAGGACACGTCCAAGGGGGGGGGCTCTCAAAACCCATCCTAGAAATCCAAATTCATGCTTCTTAGTGATTCTCACAATGGAGGACTTTGGGGGATTCCCCTCCTGGACATAAGGCTGGAATGGAGGACGGATCCGGGGAAAGGAGGACGCCTGGTCACCCAAAGGGAGAGTTAAGTAGAGACCCCAAGAGAGTTAGAAACAGTGAAACGTGTCCAATAAATGTGTTTTAAAAAAACTATGGAAATTCATAGTTCTTCTTAAGCCAAGTCTCTCGGATCCAGACCAGTCTTTAGGCTCAGAAGCCCTATTGTCTTAAAAGTTAGTTCAATGAACAAGAACAGGTCGCTCGAGGAGCCCAATGGAGCCTCCATTGACAGAAGCAGTCTGTCTTTTAAATGCAGGCTCTGGGTGCGAAACGAGGTCAACGAGGGGCGCGATCCTGAGTCATGTGTGTTTCAAGAAATTCTTTGTCTCTTCGCCTCTTCGAAAGGAAAAGGAGACTTTTTTTTAAAAGATCTGAAGTGAGAAGCTGGAGCAGAAAGGAAAATGGGGTTCAAAGGACAACTTTCTCTCAGCCGAAAGGGAAAGGGAAGAGGAAAAGGAAAAGGAAAAGGGAAGAATGGGATTGGGGTGGAAAGGGGAAAGATTGGGGGGAAATCAGAGTGAGTTCACTTGGTGCACCAGCACTTTGCCCAGGACGTCAAAATGCACCTTTGTCTATGGTTTCTATTCTTTTTCTTTCCAGGGGGACGTTACTTTAACCCCTGGTTTAAAAGAAAACAAAATCCCACGGCTTCTGTGCCTCTAAAGCTGCATCCGCACTGGAGAAATAATCCGGTTTGACTCCGCTTTAAGTGCAGAAATGGCTCCATGCGATGGAAATCTGGGCATGCTCGTTTGTTAGGGCACCAGAGCTCCGCTTTGTTTTTATTCACTCATTTATTGGACTAAAACTCCCAGAATTCCTATTCAGAGTGACCGATGATTGCCTCTTGGACTACAGCTCCCAGAATCCCCCAACCAGGAAGATGGAGCAGGGAATCACCTGCTGGACTACAACTCCCAGAATCCTACAACTAGAGTTGGAAGATGGGGGAGGGAATCCCTTGTTGGACTACAACTCCCAGAATCCCACAACTAGAGTTGGAGGAGGATGCAGGGGAAATCCCCTGTTGGATTACAACTTCCGGAATCCCCAGTTATAGTGGAAGATGATCGCCTTTGGAACTGCAACTCCCAGTATCCCCCAGCCATAGTTAGGAAAAATGGGGAGGTGGACTGAAACTCCCAGCATTCTTCGGCTGCCTGGCTCCCAGAGGATTCTGGGAGTTGTAGTCCCAGAGTTGGGGATGATTAACTTTTGGACTACAAATCCCCAGAATTCCATAGCATGAAGCCAGTTAAAGCAGGATCAAGCCGGATTATTTCTCCAGTGCGGATGGAGCTGCCCTTGGGTCCCTGGGGCTTCACCTGTTGAGCAGGCAACTGGCCTTCCTTTGCCCTGCGCTGCTGCCACCTGTCGGCTTCCGGCTGCGGAAACGGAGGCGCAAGCCCAGGATTAGCACCTGGGGCGCGCCAGGGACCAAAGCCCCGGGCAAGGAGCCTCAGGCCCTCTTTTCCCAGGATCCCCCGGGGCGCTGGAGGGGGCGCGCGTGCACCAAAGAAGGGGGAGTCAGGCGCGTCCCCGTCCAGCTGTTCAAAGTGGCTGCTGCAGGATGGAAAGAAAGAAAGAAAGAAAGAGTGAAAGAAAGATGGTAGGGATGCCTAGTGAGGAGAGTCTCGGAGTGGGTTTGGACTACAACTCCCAGATGCCCACAACCAGGCTTGGAGTGGGGAGAGGATTTCCTTTCGGGCTACAACTCCCAGAATCCACCCGAGTTGGAAAAGGGGGGGGAGGGGATCACCTGATGGACTACAACCCCCAGAACCCCCAGCCAGGGTTGGGACAGATCATTTTTTGAACTAAGACTCCCAGAATCCCCAGTCAGAGTGGGAGAGGGTTGCCTCTTCGGCTACAACTCCCAGAATCCCCCAGCCAGAGTTGGAGGAGGATGGGGGAGGGAATCACCTGTTGGACTACAACTCCCAGAATCACACCATCAGAGATGGAAGAGGGGGAGACATCACCAGTTAGACTATAACGCCCAGAATCCCCAGCCAGAATGGGAGGCGATTACCAGAATTGGGAAAGATCCTTTTTTGTTACTAAAACACCCAGCATTCCTCAGCCGCCTGTTTCCCAGGGGATTCTGGGAGCTGCAATCCCAGAGTTGGGAATGATTACCTTTTAGAATACAACTCCTAGAATCCCTTAGCCAAAGTTGGAAAGCATCCTCTCTCTTTTTTTTGGACTAAAACTCCCAGCATTCCTCAGCCAGGTGGTTGGGGGATTCTGGGGGTTGCAGTATAAAAGAAGTAATTCTTTCCAGCTCTGAATCCCACGTAAGAGTCGGGGAGAGGGGCAATTAAATTGTTCCTTGGTCCAAGTAAACCCTCTAGGCGACCTTGGGCAAGTCACACTCTCTCAGCCTCAGAGGATGGCCATGGCAAAAAAAAAAAAACCCTCCGAAGAAACTTGCCTAGAAAACTCCATGATAGGTTCTCCCTGAGGTCTCCATAAATTGGAAATGCTTCGAAGGCACACAAGAAGAAGAAGAAGAAGAAGAAGCCTACCTCGTGGGGTTGTTGTGGGAAAAGAGAAAACTAGGCAGGGAGGAAATGCAGGTTATGCAACCAAGGGAGTCTGCAAATGGTGGTGACACTGTACTGTCCAAAAATTCTTCATTAAAGGCCAGGAAAGACTCTGGGCCTTTGCAGACTGCCAGAAATAGTGCACATTAAATTGAGGCACTGCCCTGGCTCAGTGCTAGGGAATCATGGGAACTGTAATTTATTGTGGCACCAGAGCTCTCTGACAGAGAAGGCTCAATGTCTCAGAAAAAAATACAATTGCCATGATTCCCTAGCACTGAGCCAGGGCAGTGCCTCAATTTAATGTGCACTATTTCTGGCAGTCTGCAAAGGCCCTGTCTCATCGCCGCATTTGTATTTTTGGTCCAAAACCCTCTGCGGAAATAATCCAGTTTGAGACCGCTTTAACTGCAATGCGGATCCATGCTATGGAATTCTGGGAGCTATCGTCTTGTGAGAGAGCTCTGGAGACCCAGCAAAACCACAGCCCCCACGATTCCACAGCATGAGGCCATAGCAGTTAGAGAGATCTCAAACTGGATCGTTTCTGCAGTGCGGATGCAGCCAGTGCTGTGGAATCCTGGGACTGGTAGTTTTGTGAGCTATTCAGCCTCCTCTTCCACAATCAACTACAATTCCCAGCATTCCATAGGATGGAGGCATGACGGTTAAAGCGGTGTCAAACTGCCTTAATTCGGCAGTGTGGATGCAAACATGGGACTCCCTCATCTGTTAGTCTTTCCTTCCTTCTTTCTATCAAGGAACCCTCAGCCGCTCTGTATTTATTGCAATGGCTCCTATGCAGACATATCCACAAACCCCAGAAGCCTTGATCTGCTGCTGCTTCTGCGGTCACACTGCAGAGTTAATGCAGTTTGACCCCGCTTTAACTGCCTCGGCTCCATCCTGTGGAATTCTAGGATTTGCAGCTTGTGCTGGCACCAGCGAAGTGGACTAGGACTCTGGAGACCACGGTTCGAATCCTGGGCTCGGCCATTTTATAACCTCCTGGGTGACCTTGGGCGGCAGGTCACACACTCTCAGCCTCAGAGGAAGGCCATGGCCAAAACCCCTTTGAAGCAACATGCCAAGAAAGCCCCATAGGTGGGAAGCAACCACAAGGGGCGCCAGAGCTCTCTGACAAGAGAAAGCTAATCTCAGGATTCCAGAGCAGGGAGCCATCGCAGGTTAAAGCGGTATCGAACTGCGCTAAGCCTGAAGCCTGAGGAAGAGGAGTGGTTCCCCCATTTCCTCCTGTTGCTAGAAGTCACTTTGGTGGCGCTCCTAAAAGGGTCCAAATGTGAGATTCACGACGGGGTAGAAGAGGTTTCCAAATCCGCACTGGGGAAATAACCCGGTTTGATTCCACTTTAACTGCCATGGCTCCATGCTATGGAATTCTGGGAATGGTCGTTTGTTGTGGCACCTCCGGTGCCACAACAAACGACCATTCCCAGAATTCCATAGCATGGAGCCATGGCAGTTAAAGTGGAGTCAACTCGGATTATTTCCTCAGTGCGGATGCAGCCCATGTTTCTTCTGCTGAATGCCTTTCACTGACCGCTCTCGGCCTTGTCGAAATAAAACTACCAAGACACTTGGAAGAAAAATGCAACCTGCTGCGTTGTTTGTGTGCATATGTATATATATATGTGTGTGTGTGTGTGTGCGTGTGTGTTAAATACACCTTTTCCAGCCCAGCCTCGACAGCTTTTCAGGAGTTTTTTTCTTTTTCTTTTGTGCAACAGGAAATTTTTCTTTTCCTCACATTGAACCTAATTGCAAATGCCATTGCGGAGGGGAAGGCATGAAGAAAAGGCTCGGTGGTTGTTTTCCCCATTCATTCATTCATATATATATATATATATATATATATTTATCTCTGATCGTGGTATTTGTTGCGCCATTGTCTTTGTGCAGTGAACTCTGCCTGCTGCCATTCATTCTCAGCCCCATAAATATATATATATATATATATATATATATTTCTCCTAGCTCCCGACACAGGAAGATTAATTTAATCATTGTCGTGTAATTTATTATTAATACTGTTTACCCAGCGCTTGATTTCAGGGCTGTTTTGGGGTTTGGGTTTGTTTGTTTGTTTGCTATGAAGAAATTAAATTCCTGGAGCTGATCATATTGTGTTATATATATATATATATATATATAGTTATTGTTTTCAGTTTGCTTCTTTTTCTTTTCTTTTTTTTATGATTGGGAGGGGGGGTTGGGTTAAGGGTTATTTAGAAATCTGGTTTTAATTGCAGATTGTACTTTATGGCTTATTCCTAATTGTTGTAACCCGCCTGGATCCGCAGGGAGAGGCGGGCTATAAATAAAAATTATTATTATTATTATTATTATTATTATTATTATTATTGGAGCCTTTTTTTCCCTCTTCCTCCTCCTCCTTCTTCTTCCTTCAAATCCAGATGGAAATAAAACAAATACACACACACAACACACAACACTCACACATCAGGACAAAGCCAGCCATCCAGCAAGAGCGATGCTCATTGAGAGGCTCGGGACTCCCAGCCTTCAGCCATGGGGCTCAATTAGCCAAAATGGAAACAATTTCCCGTCATTGCAATAACTCACTCTTCTCCAGATCGCTTTCAAAATACACATTTTTTATTATGAGAGGCTGACCTCGTTGGCGTTGGAGTCTAGAGAAGGGAGGGAAAAAAAGAAAGAAATTGGAGGGGGGGGTTGTGAGTGGGAAAGGCACCCCCTCCCCCTCCCAGCCCCCTTGGGCTATAATTATTAGAAATTAATTGGGTTCAGGACCCTGGGTAGCCATGGGTAAATTAATAGCCCGTCTGGTTGCTTACACTTCAATGGGAAGAACACAGGAGTCACCAATGGGCCATTCAGAAGACACTCAACACACACTCAACACACACACACACACACACCCTCCCCTTCCCCAGGCGATGGAGCTGGGATTGCTTGAGATATATATATATATATATATATATATATATATATATGAATGAATGATACTTTATTACGGTCAAAGAGCAGCATAAAAGAAACAAAAACATTAAAACAATAAGGTTAAAAATAAAATAGTTAAGAAAAATAATGCATAAATAGTAATAGTAATATATATATTGCACCCATTTATTCAGCACCCAGCAAGGTTAAAACAGAGGCGGATCTTGTCAAGACCTCCCCCCTCCCTTTATTAAAATCTTCATTCATATATATATATATATATATATATATATAATATTATATATATGAGTAATATATATAATATTATATATGAGTAATACATTTATATATAAATGTATTACTCATATATATAATATTATATATATATATATATATATATATATATATATATATATATATATATATATAAAATATTATATATGAGTAATACATTTATATATAAATGTATTACTCATATATAATATTATATATATTATATATATATAATATTATATATATGAGTAATACATTTATATATAAATGTATTACTCATATATATA